>JAJLZG010000021.1:0-128264 GCA_030572075.1 Yamadazyma ubonensis | reverse complement strand
TTATATATAGCTACGAAAATAACAATTAGTGGAAATTTTGCAACCTAATTCAGGCATTCGATTGATTCAAAACTATATATAGCTACAAAAACCATTACTTATTGCAAAAATTGCAATTTAATTTAGACATTCATTTGATTCAAAAACCACAAATAGCTACAAAAAATATTAAGTAGGTAGAAATATGTAATTACAAATGTTTAAACGATTTCGACGTTTAAGTAATTCCTTCAAATTTGATTTTGAAGCCACTGATGAATTTGTTGCAATGCGTAAATTGTCTTCAGTAGTCAAGGAAGACATGGTTCCATTTTTGGACCTTGATGTCAAAATGCCCCAAATTAAATAGTAACAAGAGTAAGCTGCTCAGGGATTTGAAATTCCCTGTTACCCCAAATCTGTCAGATATTAAATCCATTATGGCTCTAAAAAATTGTGGTATCAATGAAGTACTTGAAACTCCATAGTTATAGTTTTGATATTCACATATTTATTTATCCAGAAATTTTATATCTCACTATGTCATTTAATAATGATGTGAAATTTGTAAATCTTACTGAACATACTTAATAATACTAGTTTTCTTAATTTTCCTTTAAAAATCTTTAAAAAATCACTATTTTCTCATGCTCCCACCACCATTACCTTGTCCTCTTCATCCACAATTTTCTCCACTTTATAAACTATAATTCATCTGCCATTATACTGGTCGTGCGCTTTTTTGCTTCTCCCTTATCATACTCCTCAGCTATTCGGCCTAAATCTGCGCCCAGTCGCGCCCGCCCCAGCTCCGGCAAATGGTCACCCTATCTACCGCGAATCTGCACCCCTCTACCACCAGGATTTGTTCTTCCTCGCGTTTTGGTAAGCGCACCTTTTGTGAATCAGGCCCCGTTAAGCTAACAGAATTTATCACAAAATCCTCCTATTTGCATTTAAGTGTCTTCGATTTCAATTATCCAAATTAAACCCATAAATGAACACTTTAGCTTTAAAGGAGTTAGAAAAGTGGAAGTCAGTTTCTGGAATTGCACAGCCAGAAAATTCTTACTCGTAAGATTTCTATTCGGAGCATTTTCATCCAGACTTTCATGGGTGCTTTGGTGTTTGGTTCTAGTTGTGTAGGAGTTATCTTATATGACAAATGAGAGAACAACAAGTCAGGTTAGTACTCTTTGTAGCGTTCTGGTTACATGACTCGCTCTTAGTATTATGTAAAGCTGGGATGTTGTGAATGGAGATGTTGTTAATTCCAATAAATATATATATTGTGATATTAAAGTCTGGGGGCCCTTCACTATTACAGGTAATACTAGATACCCAGAGGATGTCCTTTAATATATTCAATCTATATTGTATTGGCAAACCGTAACTAAATTCCTTCGCGCGCCAGGCTGCAAAATTATTGTGTATCAATTTACAATCCATTTCTTTTACTTCTAGATAAACAAATGGATCCCAGTAATTTAAATGACCAACAAGGTCAATTATTTAATTCAGAGAATAAAGATGAGCAAGATCTCTCAAGCCAACAAAGGGTCGCTGATCAAAAAATGGTGACCAATCAACAAGAGGTTCTCAATCAACAGGAAGAACGTAGCGCTGAAAGAATATCAATCCCATTAAACACCAATCCAAATACCAGCAGAAAGCGCTCATTATTATCTTCTAAAAATACCAATGTTGGTAGAAATATTTCCCCAGGGAAAGTGACTAAGTTACCAACAAGAAAAAAAGAATCAAAATTCAATTACGAAGCTGCCAGGGCTGAAATAAAAGCGAGTTTAGCAATTGTGAACGAAAGAACAAAGCCCAAGTTTCCTTCACCAAACAGAGAAGGAATTCCACCAGAACAAGCTGAACTTGTGAAGTCACTTTTCGATTCTGCCAATTGTCCTCCACCTTTTACTCAAATAAGAAATCATCTTAAAAACAAATTTAAAAAAAAGGCTGCTGGTCCCACTGATTTAATTAAATTTATTGGTCGGAAACTCCAATTCACTTTAGAAATGATACCCAGGGAAGTATGTATGAAGATTAACTGTGTACTTACCCTGGTATATATTTACAGTGCATCACTTCAAAAAGTGGAAATTGTTTTCCTCCTCCAGTGTGTTTTTGTTGGTGTACAGTCCTTTTTGATCAAAGAAACACCATGTTACAACATAGCAAGACAGGAGAAACAACATGAATTTGGTATGCGTAAAACGGTTTTTATGGGTGCAATATGCTCCCATCTGGTTATTAGCTTGCGTGTTGGACCGCAACCTCTTAGAAAATGGAAAAAACCTTTAAAAGAGCGTCTCGCCTCCGATGAGCCTCCAAAAGGTTCTCATGAGTGGTATTTTAGGCAGTTCGTGATGAATTTTCTTAATAAAATGGACCAATATTCCCAATATAAAGGCTATTATTTGGTCATGATCAGAGAAATGATTGATCAAGATCCTGGTTTGGAAAGTATCATTGAGTCTAGAGGATACAAGCTTCATTGTTTACCGGAACGCTGTCCTTTATTGGGACCCATGGGAAGGTTCTGGAAGCGACTTCAACCTCTCATCTCTAGAGAAGCACCCAAAAGGGAGGCCAAAGAAGAAAAATGGGAGGATAGGTTTAAAAAGGCAGTAAAATATATTTCACGTAAAGAATTGAGAAATATTGTTGAAGTTGGTATGAATGAATTCAAGAGGTACCAAGATAGCTTCAACCCTGTTGTTGAAATTCCTTATTCCTGAGTTTTGATTAAAATTAAACAGTCTGTGTTTAATGAATATAAAAATCCAAAAATCTTTTGAAAACTGAAGTTAAACTCTGTACGTTTTTCATGATAGCCATTATGTTAGCAACTTTTATTTTAATCTCTTTATTGTTGATTACACTCTTTTCTACCTCTTCCTACCTCTCGTACCAGATAAGGAAGGGAATGAAGTTCTTATCTAAGTATCCAGCTACTCGATTTTCTCTTATTTTTCACACTCAAACGCTTTAGTTCGAATTTAAAATATAAATTGCCTGATCTTGGGCATTCCCAGTAAACATTGCGTTCTGACCTTGCACTTTCTTTGTTCGGTTTCATACGCTTAAATTACCTTTTATGGCTAACTGGATATGAGGTGAAAATTGGAACTCCTGTATTTGGTTAAAACTTCTTTCACATCACTAGCTTAGGGTGTCTTCAGGAGAACTAGTATCATTTTCTATCAGACTTGTTTTGCAGACTTTTGTGAAAGATCTTACAAGAATAAGTCAAGATCTGTTCATTCGGTCATTAGGGCAGTAATAGGTAACACGTGATAACTGAAGCCAACCGCTCAATTGCTTTACATTATATCGATTTGCATGTATTTTATATAAGTTTCGATATTTAGTCTTACTTAACTGGCTCATTTTACTTGGAACCTTAAATTTAATCAAAAGATAAGGAAATCTCCCACTTTTAAAAACTCATCAAACTAGTCAAATTCAATCACAACCTTACTCGCCTTATGCTCATTAAAAAGCTTGTATCCTTCCGGAGCATCGTCAATCTTGATCACCGTATCGACAAAAGACCTAAACTCGTCTCTGAGTGCATCAAAAATCTTGACTGCTTCAGGGAAAAGCGACCACGAATGGCAACGGCCAAAAGAAAGACTTACGTTCTTCAAATAACAATCAAGTGCTGAAAAAGGTAGCGGTTCGTGCCCCATTCCAAGTGAAGAAATGAATCCATCTCTTCTCACATGCTTGAAAGCAGTGTTTAAAGCACCTGAAGAGCCCACAACTTCCAAGGCATAGTCGAATTCTCCGTCCAATTTGCCGATTTCGAAATTGACTGATTTAAACCCAAGCAGCTCTGCTTTAGCGAGCCTTTCAGGAACATTATCCACACAAGTAACATCTTTAAACCCTAGAAATTTGAGCACGTAGAGCCCACATAATCCCACGGGCCCTAGTCCAAGAACTAGCACAGAAAAAGACGAAAAGTCTGGCTTTTCAATGTTGCCCCTGATATGGTTCATTATCTTTTTGACTCCGTAATACCCCGTAGTAAAAATGTCCGCCATCATCACGTACGAAAGATCCAGCTCCACCTTCACAAGTGTATTGGATGCGTATGGTACTCTTACGAACTCAGCCTGGCCTCCAGGTAAACCCTTTTTGCCAAAAGTGTTGGTGATATCACACTGGCCCGATTTGCCGTGTTGACAGTACCAGCACTCACCACATTGGATGGTGAATACGCTGACAACATTATCACCAACTTCGAATTGAGTCACTTTGCTGCCTTTTTCGACAATTTTACCCGTAAATTCGTGGCCCAAGATTTGGCCCTGGGGAACTCCTTTAATGTGGCCCCTATAAGTGTGTAGATCAGTTCCACAGATCCCTGAGTATTTAACCTTAAGGATTACGTCTGTGTCCAGTTCGAGAGTGGGATTGGGTACCTCCTCTACCCTGAAGTCTTCGGGTCCACGATATACCACAGCTTTCATGGTATTTAGATATTAATGGGTGGATGCGAAAACTGGGGAATGCGAAGTTAGCGGCTTGCCAAAAGGGGATAGTGGATCCCCAGTTTATTATGATATGTAGACTATTGTTTGATATGGTCAATGGTGATGCTGTAAGGTGATACTTGAATGATGTATTCTCAATCAAATACCGAAGTATCTAAGTAAAAGGATGCTTAGAGGTGTACAGTTTACTGATATATGCCAACTACAGGAATTCTTAGTTCGGATTCACACTGATCAAAAGAAAATGCAATACTATGAGGTTTTATCCAAAAATTGATAATTGAGACTCGTTGAGTAACTTCTGCTCTTGATCCCTAATATCATCAATAATATCTTTCCAATACTCTTAGTACATACCACCAACAAGAAAATGATACATACTCAAAAATGATGTTTTATTTCTCTTTTTTGATACAGTGGATTTATCTAATATAGCCTTAATATGGTTCTTGTATTTCTTTTTATCTGTCAAACCCCCAATCGAATCTATTATCTTACTTTGATTATCTCCATAGCCTGAAAAATCCAATTCTATATCACCAGCGTCATACCCTTCAACAAGATCCCTCCCATCCCTAACAGATACTTTGAAAACCTCAGAATACGATGGTTCAAATGAAACAAGTACAAATATAACACATTCATGCACACGAAGTTCCCCACAATCGCATATACCATATAAACCAGCACCACTAACCAGGTGACATCCGTACGGAAATACTGCCTGATTATCTCGTTAAACCGGAAGATGAGGGAAGAGGTGTCGGCATAACACCGGGTCATGTCATCCTGACTCTCACACTGGTACCGGACCTGGAGTAACAACAGATGGTACAACACCCCCAGAAAATACTGCCAAAGCAGGGGATCTCCATTATCTGTTGGGGCAATTGAGTACAGAATTCCCTTGGTTTCAATCACCACAAACTGATTAAAGATTTCCTGATTGTGTCTGAATATGTATGTGATCACATCCTTGAAAAAATTGGTGCTGAACGTAAGATCATTGCCGAACATAAAGAGAGCCTGAGTAATTCTCTGGATATAAAAGGAAGCTCCTATACTGAACATGAAAAACCGGAAAAGTCTTGTGGAAAACATAATTGCCGCCAGGGCAAGTTGGCCCACCGTTTGGGCCACAGATCCACGGTAATCTCGCCAGAGTTGACGGTACAGAACAACTGGGAGTGGAAACAAGTTCATGAGCCAGATGAGTTTAACGTAGTGTCTGGGCCTTCTACGATGTCTGAGCGACTCGGTCAAGGTTCTGTCCAAGTGCTCTAGAATGGCCTGACGTTCTGCAGCCTCATCACTAGGAACCATTTGCTGGAGCCGACGGTGTAGTTCTCTGGTGATTTCAGGGACGTCCATCGCGGTGAGAAAGTGATTTTGAGATTTTGTTTTATATGGAGATTTTTGAGATTAGGTTTTGTATTTGGTGTTAATTTTTTAGTTTCAGACTGGACTCGGTGATTGACTATTGATAAGAAGCAGATTGAAAGGCTTATGACTTTAGAGGGTTAAAATTGTTTAAATTCTAAGATTTGCGCTATAATTGTATAACTACGTAAAATGTTCTCAATAATATGTTGCAAATGTACTGTGAAGAAGGGAGTGGAAAACAATTGTTTTGTGAGACAGAATTTTCACATATATCGTATCAAACAAGCTATGAACTGTTAAAAAGTGCTATAATATTTCATATATTTTCAAAAATATAGGAATAAATACAAAAGTAATTTATGAGAATAAACTGCTTTCGAACTCTATTAATGCTACTGATATTGATTAACTATCGTCGCAACCATCAGACAAAATTCGTGCTTGTACTGTAAATAATTGCTTGTCCACAAGTTGATAAATTCTCTACTAATCCCATAATGCGTAGAGAGAACCTTGTTCAGAATTTTACAATGGCTGCGTAATTTGGTGGTGATACTATTCCCTTCAACCTCAAAATTCTTACTGTCATAGTAAAGGGATGTCTCATCGTAGAACTTGTCCATCAACACAAGCTTGTTTCCGTTCTCAAACACAATTGGGATAAGGTATGATTCTCCGTTTTCTACCATCCAAATCCCACTCATTTCATCAGGCTCTACCTGTGCCTGGAGATCCATGATTCCATTCAATACCTCTTGCATGTTGTTATACTTGAACTCCTCGTCAACAAAAAGACGATATCCTTCGTCGTTTGGCTGAGTATAAAGGGGTCCAATGTTCAAAGAGAGCTCATAGTAGCTTCTGAGCTTCATAAAAAACCAAACCGTTGCAACATGAGCCCCTCCAAACATAAGCAATCCCCAGAGAACTCTATCAAGAAGCACAATGATTTTGGGATCGTCCTCGGGCCTTAATGCTGCTGCAATTATATACGATCTAATCATCTGTTCCATCATCGAAGCTTTGAACCTAACAAACACTCTGTCGCCAACAGAAAAACAATGACTTTCTTTTGTTGCTAGTTTTTCATATACGTTTCCTAGTGCTATAAAAGCAGTTCCAGACCGGTTGGTCACCACTTCTATAGGACTATTTGTCATTGCATCAGTTGCACGAAGAATGACACTTTCTAAGTTTTCTGTCGAGTACTCAAGGTTACCAAACTCAATACACTGGCAAAGAAAAATACCACTTGAGCACAAAACATTCGATGAAACGTACTCTGAGCTGCCAATACGTGCTTTCACGGTTCCAATAAAGTTCATACACCAGAGAAAAAAGTATGAGGCTTCATAGTACTGTTTCTTCGAGAACTGCACCAAGCCCTTGCAAAGCTGAAGCCGAACCAAAGTATTGGCTTGGAAAAATACAGAAACAGAAGACGTCTGCTCAACTTGCACCATCGATTTCACCACTCCTGCTACATTCATCAGGAGATTGAGGTCAAGTTTCTTGATCTGATACTCAATGAATGTGTTGTATCTTGTACTATTTTGTGCTATGGGATCAAAGAGTGAAACTGGTCCAAAATGACACCAAGCTTCGATTAAATACGACAACAGAGAGGGACAGTTTACCTCTAATTTGGCCACAGATTTGAGTACAAGCTCACGTACATTCAAGCAGATTATGGCCATGGAAAATGAAGGTAAACTACCAAAAGCTTTAGTATAAAGCAACGCCTGGGCATCAATGGGTGGCAGCTCTGTAGGAGTGAATTCACCGTGATCTACAGGGAAAGGAACGGGCTTTATAGTTCCATTATCGCAACACAAACTCTTCAATTCAAGCACACATGGAGCAACTCTCTCATGCAAATTGCATACTTTAAAGAGCTTAATCTGGTATTGGATAAGTCTTGCTCTGTCGATTGGATCTACCTCCATTTCGACAGCCACAGCCATTTCTCGTAACGCAGGCTTGACTCTTCCAAGTCTGAAAAGCGTAAGGGCATAAATAAGCCTAAATTGGGGCTTTAAATATACCAAGTCTTCTACTGATGTTTGGGCCAAAACCGCGTAGTATTGCTGCAGCTTATACAATTTCCAGATCACGTGGACAGTCTCGCTATGCTCAATCATAACACTACTGGCATCACGATCCTCAGAAGTCTCCAGCTCGCTGTTTAAGCCTTCAAGAAGAACATTATAATCCATATTTGTGGATGCAAAAAAAAACTAATTCGCGATGGTTGCAAACTTATCGTGATTGATCACACTAAAGCTTTTGTAAATTGGGGCTAACTTGGGCGAGTCTGATACAGGTTTGAGGAGCTGAGTGATGCATTGGTGGCACTCAAAAGCCTCTTGCTGTGAAACGCCGATTTTGGCCAAAACTCCTGCTGGAAGTGAGACATTTTGTTCAGTAAACTTCTGGCCCGCAAGTACCATGCTTTGCACCAAAACAGCACTAAAAACCGCCAGAACATCGTAGAAAAGAAGAATGGGAATACACGTGAGAATCTCGATGGTAGATACGGTTTTGGCCAAGATCTCTAGCTTGTGGTCAGCAAAAAAGCCTTTAGACTCGAAATCAGTTAATATATCCTTAAACTGGTATGGGAAGTCGACCGAAAGCTCAAAGTTGAGGAAACGAAGGAGAAGCTCCTCTCTATATATCAACTGGTCTCTCCACTCCCAGAACTCCTTACTTGTTTCTGAAACAGGCTTGGGAGACCGAAGTGAACATGCGGCCAAAGCTATTTTGTCAGGCTGCCTATACGTGTCGTGAAGTTTACACGAGATGGCCACAGCAGCCAGAGCCACGTAATATTTCAGACCCGTGATAGGAATCCTTGTGTAAAATCTATGCACATATAAAGTCGCTGCATAGATAGTGAACGCATCTAGCTTAAGACTACTCCCGAGCTTCAAGATGAACTCCAGGATCCCGAGACGAGTTCTTATCTCTTGGTCCATGGTCAAGTATTTGCGGTTGACAGCTTTGGCCCTGAACTCGTCGTTCGAAAATATCCAAGTGTTATCATCACACCGATCCATTCTTGAATAGCGAGCGCGAAAATACTAGTTTTTTTATATTGAAAAATTTTCCACAGTGAGTGAAGATATGCCGTTTGAGAGTAGTAGTATGCATTTGATTAGGCCTGGAGTGTCTGCTCCAGGAGCATCGTCTACCACTGGTGCCTGTGCCGTGAAGATCCACACATCAGCATTCCTCCAAATCTTAGAGATTGTTTCCAAGCAAGTCATCTCCAATAATAAGAGAATCATAGGTACTCTTTTAGGGTACAGATCAGACGATGGTAATGAGTTTGAAGTAAGAGATGCCTTTATGGTACCATGTGACGAAACAGGAGACTCCATCTCCATCGAAGACCACCAACACAAAACCCTTTATCAATTATATAAGAAGGCTCATCCAAAAGAAAGTGTTTTAGGATGGTTCGGTACCAGTAAAGAGATTGATAACACCACGGGGTTGATCCACGATTTTTATTCAAAGGGAACAGATAGAGCTTATCCATATCCAGCTATTTATTTGAATGTGAATTACAGAGATAATGAAGACAGAATTATAGCTCCTGAAATCAGCACTTATATCGGATCTACCGTAGGAAGAGTTAGTGGACAAACCCAAAAGACCACCTGGAAGACCAATAACATTGTCAACTCATATGTGTTCCACCCAATTCCAAACAAGGTTGTTTCTGGAACTGTTACTGAAAAGTTAGCTTTGAATACTCTTTTGGACGGTCAAATAAATCAACAAACTGTTAGTTTCAGTGACAGTGAATCCAAAAATTTGAATGGCTTACAATACCAAATCGATGTTCTTGTGCAAACAATTGATAAATTACAAGTACATTTACAGAACTTAGATGTCAGTAAAGATAGTGATTTAGAGTTATTGAGACTGTTGAGCAATAACTTATCGAGTAAACCAGAGAATTTGTTCAACTTGGAAAAGCACTTTGCAGCTTATGATCAAGATGTGATTATGATTGAATATTTGACCAAGGTTGTGAAGGAGCAAATTGAAATGAGTGCTAGGTTGACGGCCACGAGTGAGAGCGAGAAGAAGGATAGGGATTAGTAGATGTAATACACAGATATTAGACTTTTGTAAATTTCCAGGAAACTCTGACTTAGTTATGGTTATCATGCTTCGTTTGCCTAATTATGACTATCTAGGTATTAATCTAAATTTTAAAGAGCATCAGTCGAATATTTCAACTTTCAAATCAATTTTTTTTTACTTTTTCAATAAAAATAAACTGAAAAGTTAGAAAATTTGAAAATCTGTTAAAATCGCAAGAACACTTAAATATTGAAAAACTAAAATATAAACAAATATACATAAAAAACGTACAACAAGAAAATACAATACCAGGTTCTAGAAACACAACAATATTATCCTCAGATATTCCCAATACTTCTCAATGTATCAATATCCAATAACTAACAACAAACAATCATCGTCAATTACAGTTTTTGGATCCACACTACGTTTCATATCCACAGTGAGGTGGCCTCATCTAGGCTGTACTTTCCTACGATATTTTCTGCGCTCGCACCTAGCCTAGCGCCATTTCCGCACTATCTGATAAGCTATGGCTGCTCATCTCATCGCCAAACGAACTCTGGCACCACACTGCCAAAGTGTGATCTTCTTGTGTATACTCTTCGCCATTCGTATCGTATCCCTAAACTCCCGCCACACCCACCTCATGCCCCGCTACCACTTGCTATTGTTCCTGCAACCCATCCCTTATCTCACCTCATCTCGCACTAAAAATTTTCTACTTTTAAGACACTCTACGAGCTTAGTCGTATTATGTACAATAACACCACAATCGATTATATAACTCAAAACCCATTCATCACGCTATACTAAGGTCACCATGGCAAAAGGACCTCTGAAAAATCTGCCCAAAAAGGCAATTTCCTCCCACAATGTAAAACCTAGGGGGAAATCAATGCAAAATTCTAAAAACTCAGTAGCCCAAAAAGGGGGCAAAAACTTGAGTATGTACATGAATAACAAATCGTTCAACATGAACCTACACTCCCGAAACAGAAGATTCAGTTTGGCCGAATCCACTAGTGATTCGGATTCCAGTGACCTGTCACTTACTGCTGTATCTGATCAAAGTGAAAGCACTTTTATAGCACTGCCTACCAAGCGGGTTGGTGCAAAGACAGGATCCAAAAGAGCCAGTAAAAATATAGGATCAAAAAGAGTAGGAAAAACTGTTAGAGGCAAGTCTCTCAAATCTTTTGGCAAAAAACATACTTGGACTGGAAAGTACCAGGAAGAAGAGATTAGCGAAAGTAGTGAAGAAAATGAAAGTGAAAGTGATGAAGAGGCTAGTGAGAGTGCTAGTGATGAAGATATCAAGTCTGTGTCCTTTTATCAGGATATGCTTCAGCCTACTGTTGTAGAAGAAGAAGAGCAAGAAGAAGACGAGGAAGACGAGTATTCTTCTTCAGATGACGAGGATGTGGATTTTGTCAAGCTTCAAGCTCAAAGAAAACAGGGCAAGGATATCACCAAAAAGAAAGAAGTACCCAAGCCGAAATACGGCAGAAGAAGAAGCGAAGCAGCTCTACCTGAAGATATAAGTTTCAAATTTGAATTTGATGATACAAGTAATGCTAATGCTATTGAGGACTCTGAACCTGAACCTGAGCCTGTGCTTGACTTAGGGGACCCTAACATTTCTCCACACATGGCTGAAGAAGAAGATATAGGGGAAGAAATTGAAGAAATAAGTCACGAGCCACCAATGGATCTTGACTTAGACTTCAACCACCAGTTGATACAAGCTCCTAACTTTAACGAAGATGACATAAACTCTGACGACGACTATGAAATTGATGATAATGAACTTTTGGCTACTTTGCAAGTAGACAATGATATCGAGGAGTTTAATCCTCCTGTTGGAAACAGACATAATTCAGTCGTTTCTCTTGATGATGATGAGGAAAACGAGTTCTTGAAGGAGGAAGAAAAGTTCTTGGTCAATGAGTTTGAAAATAACGGGTTTGATGAAGAAGATACTGGTAGATCTTTATTGAATAGTGATGACTCTTTTACGAATTATGCTGAAGAAGAAGATGAAGAAGACGATTTTATTGACTTCACGTTATCTGAGGATCTTCAAACTCCCGGAAAGTCAAAGAATCAGGAAAGTAGTGACGAAGATGATTCATATCTCTGGAACTATTTCTTCAGTTCAGATAATGAATCTGACTCTGACCAAAAGGAGCCTAAACTGGCCAGAAAAAAACACAGACCAATCAAAGAGTCTTCTCCAACCCCACAAGCACTCAATTCATTCATGGAAGAAGATGTTGCCTATGACAGCAGTGAGTCTACTGATGTGGACGAAAATATTCCTTCCACATCCACAAACACTCTTGGGTCTCAGAAAGCAAAAGAAGTGTTGTCTTCCAAAACCGCTGACTATAGGCCCCCAATTTTGGGGACATGGGTAGCAGTTGAAAGCAAACCATTTGGAATCATAGATGGACTTTCAACTCGTACACTTACAGGGCAGCCACCAACTCATCGTTTCATAGACAAGGATAGAGATAGAAAGCCCCGTAAAAGTGTCGTCGGTGCTCAAAATGAAGAAAGTGCTTTGGGGTTAGATGACCTTTTGAATATGAGTGAAATGGATTACGATGATACAGATGATGCAAGAATCTGGAGGGACTTCAATAACAACAAAAAGAGGGTTCCTCTTGGTGCATTTAGAAATAAGTCACTATTACAGAACTCCATCAACAGGTCGCCAGAAGCCATGAGTGTTCCATATTCTCAGGCTAAGAATGGAGAGTTTGGCAGACGTTATTCGTTTGGTTACAAGAACAAACTCAGACGGAAATCAGTAACACTGCAAAAACAAATTAGGCGTAGAGCACTGAAAGTCGAGGCTTTCAAAGAGGGATACAGGCCCACGAAGTCGGGCTTGTTTAGTGAGCAGGCACTTCTCGATGTTGAAGAAGTGCTTGGCGATGATAATGACATCATGGCATTGATTAAGGGATTGTAGGATTGTTTACGAATATATGTTAGTATGAGAATCGTAGTGTTTTGAATGATTATTAGTAAAATTTGGAGAAACTTAGGTGTAGGTCATATCAAGACTTTTATGTAGGACGAAATAGAATTAAACATTTTGAATTTAAAACAATCAAAGAGAGTAAAACGAGCATGAGATATAAATATAAAATTCAAGTAATAAAAATATTACTCATGTTACCAAGGATGTTGCAAAATAAAAAAGTGCTTCAAAATTCGATTTTTTTCAGAGCACTTAAATGACTCTCACAATAATATGTAATTATATTATAGAACGTTCATTTGTTCATATACAAACCTTAAAATAAACAACACAGTACACCCAGAATCTTAATCACACAAAAATAACCAACTGTTTCCAAATTACACTAAAAATCTAGCAATACACCCAATACAAAATCACAGTAATAAATGTCGGAACTTCATGTCGCGTGCGCATCTTCAAATTTTCTAATGCCTCCTAGACGTTCATCTAGAGCCAATAAGGGCCAACATTCCTTGCGGGACGCATCCACGTATCTCATGGATAGTGACGACGAGACTGAGACAGTGAACCGTGTACCCGAAACCATTTCTGACGACGAAGACTACGTTGATAAAAAGAAAGCAGCTCTCGACGATGACCTAGATGAGAATGAGGACGAGAACGACGACGAAAACGACGATGATATCGACGACATCGAAGACAAAGATGAAGTTGTTGCTCCTAAAAAAAGAGTTGCAAGAACTGAGTCGAAGCCCGTGAAAAAAGTCAAAGTCGATAAAGGAGACCCTAAGGATAAGATTCGGGCCAATGTTAGCAAAGCATTTATGAATGTTTTGAAGAGCCAGATCCCTGCTGATTTCAAAAAGAAAGACGATGCTGTGATGTCGTGGAGCATGAAAATCGAAGCAGCCATCTTTAAAATGTATCCCCAAAAAGATAAGCACTACACTGATAAGAGTAGAGGAATCATGTCATTATTAAAGAAACAAAGTGTGTTACAGAGACTTATGGATGAAACTTTAACTTTTGATAAATTGGTGACTTCCTCTCCCGAAGAAATCGACGACGATTTGAAGATTTACGCCGAAAAAGTTAGACAAGAGTCGATTCGTCGGTCTGTTTTGACTTCCAATGAAGATTCAGGCCAGAGAATCAGAAGAACTCACAAAGGGGAGGAAATCGTTGAAGATGTCACCGATTCCCACAGACAAGAAGATAACGATGTTGGAATTGTCAGCAAGTCTGTGGATCATCGTAGATTTGAAGAAGATGAAGAGAAGATTAGTGAAAGGGTTGTACCCAAAACTGAGGAAAACACCCAGAGTTTCAGCTACTCTACAGCCACTTTGGATGATGATTATGAGTATTCAGATAACGAGCCAAGTGCTGAAGAAACTCCTGACTTGGACGACGCAGAATTGGACAAAATTTTGGATACAGAAGTCAAAGACCAGCCTCAACCGGTGAAATCAGCCCTTAAATCGTCGCTTAAGTCAACCCTTAAGTCGTCCCTCAAATCATCGAATCTCCCAGCTACCTTGCCCAAAAACGTATGGAGTGGTCGCATAACGTTCCCAGATTTTGCAACCTTCCAAGCTACTGTAGATTATGTTACATCAAGTAATTACCACGCCCCTAAAACCCCCTTGGATGTCAAGTTTCATAATAACTGTATAACTATCTCTAAAGAAATCTTTTCTAAGCCATTCTACGATATAGAAGGAAGATTAGATAGGTCCAAGGCTGAGCCGTACTTGAATCAAGTACTTGCCAGCAGAGATATTTATTTGCTTAAAATCAACCCCTTGGAAGATTCCCAAGACTACGACAAGTTGTACAAGTATCTTTTATCCAGATCGAAAGTTGGGGTTTTATCTGGCAAGCCTTCGATAGTTAAAGATTCATATGTGATTGCTTTAGATGGGAAAAACACTCCAAGAGTCTTGAGAGATTTTGACTGTTTTCACGATCAAGTGGGATTGTTTTCGCTTCATGTTGTCAAAAAGGACTATTATCCAGCTGGAAAAGTCGAAAAGCCAGCAGCTCAACCTCGAAAGTCAGAACCAGAATCTTCAATGCTCGACTCGATTTTAAGTAAGCTTGGAGGTGCTGGACAAGGAGTGCAATCTAATCTGCCTCAATTCAATGGGGCTGGAAATCAGTCTAATTCCCAATCCAATGGAGCTGGACTTCCTGCTAAACCTAATCTTCCAGCAAAGCCTAATTTCCAACTGGACTTCAACCTTACGTCTGACCAAATGGGAATGTTGTCGAGTATAATCCAGCAGAATCCAAAGAAGGACCACAGATACTAGATATTAGTATCAATTACCATAGTGTACTCTACTGTTATATAGTATATACGAATGATGACTAAATTCGCGTTTATCATGGCCCTAGATTCTAGTCCTAATATACATGTTGATGTTCCAGGTAGTGACGAGACAAACGAGTTCAATATCAGCCTCAACTTTGCACCCGAGAGGCAGGAGAGTCCTATCACGGTTCCTGCTATTTTTGAGGAGACCCAGGTGGATGTTGAGCTCGATGAGATAAGAAACAGTGAAAGAGAGGTAGCAAAGAGGGGAGTTTATGGTGACAATAGAGAGCTTGGGAGTGGTAAAATTGGGGAAAACAGAGGATCAGAGGAAAGTGGAAAAGGTGAAGAAGAAAGTGATGAAAAAAATGGAAAGTATGGGAAAGGTGATGAAAAAATTGGAAATGATGATACTCAAGTAGTTTATAGAACCGGGACGCGACAGAACCATGATCATCAGAACCTTGATAATACTCAGACAATTAATGATACCCAAAGAGTCAATCTTGATATACCAAATAGCAACACTCAAAGACCCAATGGTGATACTCAGCAAATCCAACTCAGCACCTTTGAAGTTGATACTCAAGAAGTTGAAAGAGACGATAGAGAAGCAGGAAACAATAACACAAATGATACTATAAACGATACTCAAGTGCTTAACAATCCAGTTAATAGTGGTACTCAAGTGCTTAACAATCCAATTAATAGTGATACTCAAGTGCTTAAAAATCCAATTAATAGTGATACTCAAGTGCTTAATATTCCATTAAATAATGATACCCAGATCCTTCAAAATCCAGTGAATAATGATACCCAGATCCTTCAAAATGCAGTAAATCAACAAAAAGAAACCCAGGTAGTATACTTTTCAGATACTCAGGTAGTATCAGGAAGCCTTCCAGAAACTCAGAAGTTGAACCATATAAATTTAAACTGTGATCAAACTCATAAGGATTCCCAAACCAAAGAGGACACTCAGCTAATCTTTAAGACTCTTCCAGAGCTTCATCCTCCCTCGTCACCTCGCCCGTTGCAAAGCACTTCCCCCGACTCAAAAGGGTTCCTCACTTTTGATGATACAAAGCCTTCCAATCCATATTTTGATCCAGGAACTCCTCGTTCGAAATCTTCCCAGCAGAGATCACTCAAAAGTACGGTACAGATTCCCGGGACCGTGGAGCGAAACCAAACCCAGGTTCTCCACACCCAGGAAGAGCTTCTGTTTCGTGAAAACGACGATATGCCGGTAGAATCTGTAGAAACTGACGAGGAAGAGGGCCATATATATGACGATAGCATTCTTGCCCATAGGCTCAAGTTCAAGAGAAACGACAGCAGCCCTTCTAGAGAAGTGAAACGACTAAGATTGAGTGAAGAAAAGGAAGAATATAATGAAGTCAAAGAAAGAAAGTTTAGTGAAGCCCTGTTGCTCTCTCAGTCTACTCATAAAGCTACACCTGATGATTTGAAAGATCCTCAAAGTTCTGTTCCCGAACTGTCAACTCCAAACGAATCTAAAGAGACTAATTCATCCAAGGTTTCAGGTGACTTAACTCCTCCTATTCTCAGAGAAGAGACAGCATCTATGCTTACAGAAAAAGACATTATCTCCCCCAAAAGTGTTTGGGCAAACTATAAGTTCAAAATGTTTCCTGGGCTCATCCTCTCTCAAAACAATGAAATGCTGGAAGTTTTATTTGAAGAAGGATCATCTGAAATCAACAATACTGATCTTTACCCGCTTGATCTCCGTATTGGGGATATCATAATGCTTAAATCATCGAGTGTCTTGTACGTTGTAACCGGTCTTCAGGAGCTGGAATCCAGTTTGCGTTGTGTTCGAGGGTTTAGTACTGTTTTCGTTAAAAAAGCCAAAAAGACAAGAAGGCCTTCTCCTGAGTTTCAAGTTCATATTTCTGCTATTTACATGGAGCTAACTGAATGGTACCACCATCAACAGGTTTACACTACCAGTTTCGGTCCCTTCAGTGAATTGAATATAACCCCACGAAAAGAGCCCCGAAGGGAAAGAGACAAGAGCCAGAATTTCAGAAGTCCTCACAGAAGCCCACGAGAGTTGAAAAGTCCTCGCAAAAACAACTCTGTGTTTTCAGACTGCCTTTTCTGCATCACTTCTGTAGACGATAAAGTCAAGATTGACCTCAGTAAGCAAATAAGTTTGAAAGGAGGAGAAATCATAGAGGAAGGGTTTATGGAGCTTTTTGAGTACAGAAAAAGCAAGAGACTTGAGCTCTGTTTGAGGGATAAAAGTAGTGATATCAAATTTGTCGCCTTGATTTCCAACGGAATCTCTCGAAGCTCCAAGTATCTTCAAACAGTAGCTCTAGGATGGCCAATACTCTCAGAGCAGTTTATTTATGACACCCTCAAGCAAAAAGACAATTTTGACAACTGGCCAGCGTATTTGTTGGGAGCTGGTCATAGTACTACAATAGGAGATGTAAAGAGCTTGGACGTATTTAAGTTTCGTAAATGCTACGATTCAGGCTTTGGCTTGGACAGACAGATATCCCACAATAGACACCTTCTTAAGGACTACATTGTCATAGGTTTAAACAGTGTAAAGAATGGAAAGGAGATGGTTGCTTGCGAGTTTATATTCTACACATTTGGGGCCCAGGATTTGGTTTTTGTTTCAAGTATTAATGAAATACATTCTTTTGTAAGGAAACATAAGATTGATCCAATAAAGGTATTGGTTTATTCAAATGATGCTAGAGGCAGCAGATATCAGACTATAGACTGGGAATGGGTAGTTCAATGTTGTATCAGCAATCATGTGTGGAAGTGATATTTATTTATTTAGTACGATGTATATTATTTTGCATTTTTCACTTGTATTTTAAGAGATGTAATCCGAAAGTCACCAATCGCCAGATGAAATAAGAGTTAAATAGTCTAGGTCATTTCATTTATAATAAATATATAAATACGTAACACATTATGCCAATCTAAAAAGCCTTTTAGAAAGCGTGGCAACCACAGCTTTGATCAATCCAAAGCCAGAATCAGCCTTGACAGCATCGCCATTTTCCTCTAATCTTCTCAACAAATAGGCTTTGGTCTCAAATGGTGGCCCCCATGGAATGTACTTAATAACATTGGTAACACCCTTGTTCTTAATAAGATTGTAGGTGATGTTGTCAGCCATACCGAGCAATTGGCCCAAAACTACGTTGTTCTTGTTTGGGTTGGAGCCAGATTCATTTAATTTGTCTGTAACCAAATTCATAGATTCAGCATTGTGAGATGCTACTACCAAATGGCCAATAACAGAATTATTGCTGTTGTTTTCAGCCATAATGTTTTCGGTACAGTAGGCAATACCTTGGTTGTAGTTTAAGTCTGTATCTTCCTTGGTTTTGTGGATGACATTTCTGTCAGGCTCAGAGTGGATGTATGCACCTCTAACGAGTTTTAAGCCCAATCTATAGTTGTTTTCAACAGCCAATTTTTCTTCTAATGCCAATAAGTTTGATGAGTCTGCCAAATACATTTGTAAGGTTCCAACCACAGAGATAGGCTGGTTAGGTAAGTTGAATTTTTGGTATAATCTTCTTTGTAATTCATAAACACCTGGTTGCAAATCATATTTTTCGGCATCAATAACTCCAACAACCACTGGGCTGCTTCTTTCAGGAAACTGTTTTGATAATCTCAAGTTAGCTTCGTAAATAGGCTCGATGGCTTTGCTAATTCTTTCGACCAACAAGTCAAACTCCTTATTGTTTTCATGGTTTCTTAAGATATCAGCGGCATTGGCAGCAAATCCAGTTGGCTTTAATGCAACGTAACTTGGAGGTACGCTGTTGATATCATCTGTTTGGGAAATCTTTTCGACAGTAGAAGGAATAAGGAAATTTGTGATGGATTTTTTGGTTTCTTCAACAATATAATCAACATCAACCGATTTATCACCTTCAGCAGCTTCAATAGTTAAGCTGACCATGACATTATTGATACCTCTTTCTTTTAATCTGGCACTAGTAGCAAATAAATCCTCGATTTTTTCACCACCACAGTAAATTTTGTATACCAACTGTTTAATTATAAACATTGGAACATATGGGAATGCCTTTATACAAAGGTTAAGAATCAGTTTATTTAAGGTAACGGTTCCAATACATAAGTAGGAGAAAAGTTCACCAAGAGAAGCGTCTTTTAAATATGAAGTATTGTCCAATAATTCAGGTGCTGGTGTTATATTCTTTGTGAAGGGAAGAGATTCATTTTGTGGTTGTAAAGATGACTGTTGTTGTAAAGTTGTCTTGTTATGTGAAGAATTATGGAATGCGTTAGATCTCAAGGCTGAAACCAAAAAAGGTCCTGGGCGAGTTTTTAAAATCTGTTTAGCAGTTGCAGATCTAAGTAACATTAAACTTTACTGAATTAAAGTGGATCATGATGCCTTTTATAACTAGCTCATCAGGCAAAAACAGAATATGGAAAGTGTCTGCGATAATCCGTGAGGTATAATCTAAGCGAGCATTCTGGGGAAATTTACTTCGGAATTGTTTCGGGGTAATTCACCGCGTGACTATGCCGTCGATTACCGTTCGCATCTCGCTTTAGCTTGCTGAGTTCTGGGGTATTAGATGCCGCCGGTACTTATCCGACTGTATTGTCCGACTGTATTGTCCGATTTTATACTCCGATTTTATACTCCGATTTTATGCTCCGATTTTATACTCCGATTTTGTAGTCCGATTCAGCTCAACCATGGGTCTCAATATCCGTTTAGGGGAAGAGTGCCGTGTATCTTTCTTCTTAAAGTGGGGGTCCAACGGTTATTCAAAACTACTATACAACCTGTGTGTATATTTCCCAATAGCTTCTGCGTAGCTGGCATTTAGTCACTATCCAATAGTTGCCAGGTTAATTCAAATCAGAGACTTTAACGGTTTTAGCTTCGCAAATGCTAATAAATCGTTGGAACTAAGAAACCTTTTGTATAATACTTGCTCTTACCGTAGACTGTAGCCGAGAAGCAGTACTTCTTAGTCAATCGCTTTACTGCAAACTCTATCAAATATTTGGGTCCAAATTAATCTTTGTTTCTTCCAAAATAAAGCTAGGAAAGGAGGGACTATGTAATATATATAGGTTAAGATGCTTAAATTCTAGAAACCCCTTTCAAATACAACCAGTAACGAAAAAAAATTGATTCAATTCTTGTAGTGATGCTTTCAAGTAAATATATCTATTTTTGTTAGCAACACAGAAAATACCATCCATAGAGCTTTTTACTTGAGATTTCGTCTGCAGAATCATGATTCATAATCGATACACTATTATTGAAATTTTATCATTTGTACTTGACCCCCCCCCCCCCCATGGGAGTTCATGCTACGTTTTAGTTATACCAAAAAATTCTAGGCAACTATAGAACATCTCCTATCTCATAATTCTACCACGAAAGTACAACCCTAGGTGCTCCAGAGTTAGGGAAAATGAGGCTTGGCTTATTAAAGAATACAGTTTCCAAAAGCAAGTATTTTAGGTTTCAGGTGCTTTTAACGAATTCACAAACCTCACGTTTATACATAGTCAAGTGTATCCCATACATAGATACAAAGTTGCTCTTAATGGCCTCCTCTACATGATCTTCTCAGCGTTTTGACAGGATACCACAATCCTACCATGGCTGCCTACTTTTCTCTCCTAAAGTGGATCACACACCAAAAAAGCTATGCATGTAAATCTGGGATCTTTACTAGCTTCGCCATTTTAGAGAGTTTCATGTTACCTCCTTCTCCCCAACTTAAAGGAATCCGACTTGCGATGCTGGGGAAGAAATATCCTTCTAGCTATTCACTGGATTTGATTGCTTCTGCCAAGTCTAATTCCGATTTTCAATAATTGCAATCATTTGCATATAGGAGGCTCCAAATTAAGGGATTGTTTACATCTTTCCTAAAACCCATTAATTCGAAAGGTGAAGGTAAGGATAAATCCAAAAAAATAGAGGTTAAGCTTTCAACTCATTGAATGAAAACTTATCTGCTTCAAGTTCAAATTATAGCCCTTAAAAAATACAGAGTTATATCCTTTATATTAACCTTCCTTAGGAAGTAAGGAATGACGGTTTCGAACGCTTTTGGTATAAAATATCATTCATGTCTAGCAGAATGTGCTCTTCAACCAATTATACCAAATTACTTTTTTTATCAACTGCTTATTGTAATATTAACTGAAGGCTCTCTGTTACAAACCACTCATATAAAATACGAGAAAGAATCAATTGAGTGTCACTAGACATAAACAGTTGGAACAAAAAAAAGCTAAGAAAATGTTCATAATGGATAAAACTCAAACTTCACTAAACAAATCTAACTGAAATCCTACGTAGTAGTTATACTGAGAATGGATCACAATATATCTATTATTACTCAGTTGGAGAATCGTTAGGGACGGTACGGTTTACGTACTCTTTGGTGCCATACTTCCAGTCTTCAAAAAGTTTCTTCAACACATTCGGTGAGATGTTTGCTACTGCAAACTTGATCCTGTGATTCCAGATAACTTCCTTATCGTTCTCCTCTAGACTGGACCCTACCTACAACATCAAAGTAATTATCATGAATTGGTTCATCTTTTGTATTAAAAGAGTACTCGGGCATCTTAATGGTATATCTTTGAATAAATTGAATTATAGAGGCTGGAAATACCACTTAGTATAAGTTTTTTTGAGGACAGGCGATATTGACTGGTCGCTCAGTTGACCGTATAACTTCACTCCTCGTCACTCAGCTAACCATATAACCCCACTCCTCGTCATAAGAAATAATCCACATAAGTCATACACACCTAGGATCCACAGCCAACACTCCCAAGTTAGCTTAGGCTGTATGGATAATTTTTTGGTCGAGGGATCATAACCTATAGCGTCGTTAAATTCACGTTGGGAATTTTGTATATTTAAATTCAACTCATAGTGTTATTTCAAATTGTTCAATTGATATCAACGTGCATCTCCTGAATTGAAACGCACAGCTGAAGTCACATCTTCAATTAATGCTCCTACTTCCTATCGTACGATCGGCACGGTGGGGAGTGGATTTTATGCAGCATGCAGTAGATCGCGTGCGGCTCGGATGAGATCTACAGTTTAAAAATTTTGACTTTAATCTAAAAAAAGTTTAAAAGAAATAACGTTCTACATTATGAATGATACACAATACAGAGGTATACTCACAAATGTTTCAGAGGAACAGTTGCGTGGGTGTACGTAAATTTGCCCTCTAACACATTGAGTTTCGCACAAACTACCTACTATACCTATTGAGTAAGATCTGGTAGATATCATGTATGAATTCAGACTGGCCATTTATGGTCACGTAGTTATAGTTATACGATTATAGTCTAGGGTTATTCAATTGGTATCTTGAGCATCTCAATCACTAGGAAGTAGCAACTCCTCTGTTTGATTCTAACTATTAATACGTTTTTGAAATTAAAAAGAAGGGGATAAGTAATTCAAAATTAATAAGATAATCTATACTGGTTGAATTACCAAATTGACTTTGCTCATGGCTTCATCAATTTAATGACCGGCAGCATACCCAAAACCGAGGTTAATTCTCAGCATGTAGGTTCTGTAGCTATCCAGAAAAATGCAATTAGAATATATAAAACCCTAAACATTAAAATAGTAGAGCATATCAATTTGATCATTCTGTTAAGGTCACTACTGGAGGATTAAGTAACGTAAAGTGAAAATATTACTACGACTTTTTCATCATTTACAATGTTGTTTATTTTACTTTCAGGTTAAGTGATTCTAACGGTTTTAACTGGTATAAAAATTTCACAAAATCAAAATCATACCAGCTGCTCAGGTCAACTGCTGAATAAGTCCTACATACCAACATGAATAACCATAGTAGTGTACAGAAGAAAAGATTCAATTTGGGTTGTTTCCCATAAGGGTGATTCCAGTAACCATTTTTGCTAAACTCACATTTGAATGGAGCTAAAATTGTGAATATAGAAAAAAGCTGAGTTATAAGGTGAATGAACTCATCTAAATCGAATGGGTAACACCTCAAGATTAATTGGTGGGGATCAATGCATAAGTTCAACAAAGAGAACACATTTACATACAAATAAATGCTACATCAGCACTGAACTAAAATTCATCTACAAACCCCTACTTTAATCAATAAGCATACCTGAAGAACGGATTCTGCTTGTCAGTCAAATCTAAAAACTCAATGTTCTCGATCTTCTCCGGCTCAGGCTTCTCGTCTCTCTTTTTGTTCTCGTACCTATAAGTGAACCCAATGATAAATAACATCACTATCTCGATCACAGCACAAGCTGCAATCACAGACTTGGCCGTCAGAAATTCTGGTGCTTCTTTGTCTTTAAAAACAGCACTTCCCGTTAAATTTCCCACACAGTATCCCACAAGAATAATCACGTTGGTGGTGAACTTTTTGGTGGTTCCCAAGACGTTTGATGCCACACAACTCAAGGCACAGATGAACGAAATCGGAGCTAAGTAGTTGAGATTCAACCCAGTGAATTTTACGTGCTTATCCTCACCAAATGCTAACATAAACCAACCCATAGAGGCTAAAGCCTGGCCTACAATTGCCCAAACCACTCTGTTCTTGTAGAATCTGTACATATATGCGATCAAAATGCATCCCACAAACTCAACTCCTCCTCCTATAGACTGGTATAATAACGAGTCGGTTGTACTATATCCAAGCTGTTCCTTCATTACAATACTCCCAAAATTAGTGATTCCTCCATTGGGCATATTACCAAACATGACAAATACAAAAAAAATCCACGTCCTATAATCAGTAAATGCTTCGATCATTTGCTCCATTTTGAACTGGTTGTTTCCAAATCCCTGGTTACTTCTTCTGCTTCTTTCAACGATTAAATGCTTATCTTCATCATTCATAAACCAAGCAGTAGCCGGAGAATCAGGTAAATGTGCTATAATGGCTATACCCAAAGCTACAGTCAAAACCCCAGTGATGATAAACACTAATTTCCATGCTTCAATCGTGTATGAATCCTGGTGCATAGCTAACCCATAGGCTATCATTGAACCAAGAATATACCCTAATCCATTACATGCAAACCAAATGGTGATTCGCAAAAATGTCTCTTCAGGGGTGTACCATTGAGAGGTAATGAATGTGAATGCAGGTGTAACGGAACTCTCTAGAGCTCCCAATATTGTTCTTAACGTGACAAAACCAGCGTAGTTTTCAGGAACCGAGTGCAAACACAATATAGCACCCCACAAAATGATGAAAATTCCAACCATTTTCGCGACAGGAAATTTTTGCAACATGTATGAAACTGGCAACTCAAACACCATATAACCCACATAAAACGCCGAGCCAGTCCAACTGTATTGCTGACCGACCATTTTCAAGTCTTCTCTGAGCCCAAGAATTGAAGCAAAGGAATTAGAGAGCTTATCCATGAATTGGAAGCAGTATACAAAACACATTAGTGGGAGCATAAAAAGGTCTATTTTACGCACAAGTTTAGCTTCTCTTTCTGGTGTGAGCTCTACTTTGTCGAAAGCTAATCCGAGCTTCATAATTTGATCTCCGGTTTTAACATCCTGGTATTTCTGGCCACTTTCACGGCTGCTAATAGACTGTATGTCTACAGGAACTGATTTATCTGAACCCATGCTGACATTTGGGCATTTGGTGAAATATATACGCTATCTTATCTCCAGTGCGCGCTCTTAACGCATTGTTTAGAGTGGGGGTAGGTTTGCGGATTGGAGGACGCAAAACGGAGGTAGGTCGGGGTGTAGATCGGGGAATGGTCGAGGGGATGGTGGGGTCTTTGTTCTGTCAAGGTGTAGGTAGCACAAGGGGTAGATCAATGATCGGTCAACTAACGGTCCTTTACCGGATCTTCAACACCAACTTATGAGACTCTTGAGACTTTTGATAACAAAGGTTTCTGAACTTCGCCTTACTTGATAAGATAAAAGATAAGATTGGTGCTTACGCGGATAAGATCACCGAAGGGCTGAAAAAACCATGTTAAAAATATCAAGGAACCTGTAGAAAATATCGTGAACATTTAAAAATCACTATATCTTTGTATTAAATAGGTAATGAACAATAATTGTGTAAATAGTCGACATCTAGTATCAAAATCACAAGGTTAAATTCAGAAACTCTATCTATTACCTTATCGTGACCGAAAGCGGGCCGACGCAAGTTGGCAAAATTAACCGGGGTTTTCTCGCCACTTCTCCACGGTGAAAAAAAAATTCAATATATAATATCAAGTGAATGTTTATAATCTGATACTATATAAGATATCTTAACTGACATTCTCTGATATTCTAGTTAACTTATGATAAAGATGGTTTAGGTGAAATTTGCTAGTTGCTTTGGTCATGCACGACTATTGCAACCACTGTTCAGTTTTATCAATACATGTCAATCTGTATGGGCAGTTTAAAGATCAAGTGTAGGTGGACCGGTAACACAAGATTGCACCTCCATACGCCCAAAACTATTTCATCAGTTCAATCCCAGTTTACTCACATTCAAACCCTTCGATCCCAAAACCCTTTCTCAATCCCAATCCTTTCATCATTACGTAGTGCGAGGCTGACATCACAGAATTTCAAATTTAACTATGCTTCTTCCTAGCAAGAGATATTACTACCACAACCGTAGAAATAACCGGTTATGGCTCATATGGCTTCTCGTGATCCCCGTCATACTCTTGTTCTTGTTCTTGTTGATGAGAAGAAGAAAACGGAGACCAATTGTTTCTGGTAACCAGCAGTACTATGGCAAGCCGCATGGCTTCTTCGGCTTTGGAAATAACCAGCAACAACAATATCCAAATAACACCTATCCCCAGGGACAGTATCCTCAAGGACAGTATCCTCAAGGACAGTATGAGCAGCCTTATGAGCAGCCTTACGACCAACTGCACCAGCAACAGTCGTATCAGCAGCAAAATGGTCCAGGTTATGGAGACCCTCCACCACTTTATCCTGACCATGCACAGAACCAGCAGACTGAAGTACTGTACGAGAGGCCTCCAGGACCCCCACCGGCCCATGTTAAATAGGCTAAGTTATTTTGATAATTATAGTAAATATATTTGATTGCTGAGACATCTTGTAGTTTGAATGTTATTTAGTACAATGAATAAGTAAAATAAAATTAGTAAAACGGTATGAATGCTCTATTATACAATTCTATAAACATCACAATAAAAGGCTTCTGAAAACTGTTGTCTGAGTCAAATAGACGTTTTTTAGCTGGTGGGACTTCTACCGTATATAGACGGTCGGGTCTGTTATTGACAGATATAATGGAACAAGTGATATTGTCCGGATTCTGGAGCTTCGAATGAAAAATCAACCACTAGGGTTCAAAGGGGGTATTCCAAAGTAGGCAGCAGAAGAATAAAAGCAATCAGAGATGGTAAATGATAGGAAGAAAGCAGGTTGATACCTGATTTAGTCTATTTATTAAGAAAAAGAGGAAAATATGGTTGTAGCATGGTTACTACATGAGATTCTCCTAACACATGATCAGGTACATTTGTCTGGAGCCTCAAAACGATACCAGACAATTTTTTAAATTCGAAGCTAATGTTTAGCTGGGAACTCATGTAACAGCCATACTTAAAGAGCCCAACAGGAACTTAAACTGAGGTCATAGAGCTACTAAGAGCTCAACAGAAAAGAGGACATTGAAAATCCTCTAATAGTCGTTCACAGTCAGAGAACTAATGAAAGACATATTTATCAGGAAGAGATGAGGTCTGGATACATTGGGACGAAAATCGGGGTTTAGCTGTTGAATGAAATCCAAAGGCTTAGTATGTTCCGATTGACGAAGTTGAGGGTACTATATAATACCTTGGATAGCATAGAATACATCCAATATACATGGCTACAACTAGAATAATTATAGTGTGCCATGTATATATCTCCTGTTAGTATATTAACACAGAGCAAAACCCAGTTGACAGCAAACTACGCCCCAATTATCTCTAGTTCTACAGTTGACTTGAGCAGCTGGTATAATTGTGCTTTTGTGAAAGTTTTTGTACTAGTCAAGTCCGTTAGAATCATTCAATCTGAGAGTTCCTTAAATAAGCAACATTGCAAATTGGAGTACCTACTAACTTTGTGTTACTTATATTCCACTCAAAATACTCCAGTAGTGATCTTAACAGAATGACTTAAATTGTTATGCTTTACTACTACAATGTTTTGGTTTCATATATAATCGAAATATTTACTGATTTTAAGATGTGAATCTTCATACTTCTCATGTTTGGTAATATGCCAAATGAAGGAACCACTAATTCCGGGAGTTATGTAATGAAGGAACAGCTTGGATACAGCCCAACCGACTCTTTAGTGTATCAGCCTAAAACCATTCTTGATTCGGAAGGCTCCTGTTTTGACTTTAGGCCTATAATATTTCAATTCTCAAACCCAACTGAGACTGTGGCTTGAATAGCTCTGGAAGTAGTGAAAACAATCTCTTCAAAAAAATTTGGTAATTCACGTGAATTCTTTGACCAAATCCTGAAAAAATATTATCCAAATTCCAAGTGATGTTCTCTTGTTGCGTCTGGAACTCTCGAATATGTCATTAAAAGAAGTCAATCATGGTTTTCAAACAGACCCACACTTCCAACAACATAAAGTTGAACTCTTTGTAGAAAACTGGGCCTTCCGTAAACCTGGATTGAAAAGCCTGAACCCAGAGAAGAATGCTAGTGCAAAAATTGCCATTGAAGTGTACTATGTACCTGTTGAAACCTTTGAAGAGTTCACAGGTTAGTCCTACAGTCACTAGCAATAGTATGCATTGAATGAGAAGACGGTTCTTTCGTAAAATCATTAATTTATGAAGAATGGGCAAGTGTGCCAGGAACCGTTGTGTAACTCAATATTGTGTTCAATACTATCAACTGGGTCGCTGTAGGTAGTTTGGTTGGATGGCTGGCTACGATTTGACCAGCCATAACAAGTAAAACCTAATTAAAGTTCTAATACACCGTACACATTTATGATACCTGGTTCAGTTGATATAATCGGTACAGATTATGGCTAGCAAGAGTTTTATTAGCTTTCCCGTCACATAGTGTATTTGAAGAGCAGGATCATGGTTCTTCTTCAATTACCGACTATCTCGCTTTCCCAATTAATACATCCGCCCTAAACAGGGGATATCAAAGATTCACGAATTCAAGGGCTCCATATGAATCTGGATCAACATTTCATTCTTCTTTATTTGATATAAACGAGTTGATGCTCCAAGCACAACAAATGTATGGTTTCGATTATACAAGACACCTTGATGCTAACGGTTTATATGCTTTATGAATTCGATGCTTTTTCATTTGGCTGGATTTAATTAATTAATTTTTACTAAAACCCAATTTATAATTCAGCGAAATACTGTTTATAATCGTGGTATAAACGTAGAGATTAAAATCGGTAGAGACTTCAACACAAAAGAAAATTTGCTTAAAAAGAATTTCAATTTCTCTAAAATTATACTAAAATGGTTTCCAATTAATTGACTTCCATCACTCCAGTATGAGTCCGGTTATTTTATAAGATTGATTAGCTTGATTTCACCATTTACCAATTGATTTGTGCGAAGATAGAAGCATTTGCAGTCGTTTATGTGCAGAACTTTGGGGGCATTCTCAGCGCAATCGCAGCAAATGCGGATTTTTAAGAGCGATTAAACAGTAATAATTAGAGAAGCCACAGTGAAACGAAAAGGATGGGCATATTTCTTTCGGTACACTTGTATGGAGATCAGTATCTCGATTTATTTGATGATAAGATCAGAAGATTTCACCCACATTGAGGTGTTTGGAAGAATTTTGTCTCACAAAATTCCCTAAATTCACCACTTTACTATGGCATCGAGGTATGCTATTTTCGGGTTGGAGCAAATTGCACAAAGTGATCCACATCTGCAGGTTCAACAGAAACTGAGAAAATGACGAGTGCACCTTCATTCTGGTACTTTTGGAATCAGTGGAAAGATACCTCTGTCCACAGTGGTGATATACTTTCTTTAATTGGCTCGCTTTTAGGATTTCTCCTTAAAAGTTTCACCAGGAGGAGCAGTAATGTTTATAGTTGTTGATTCACTAGTTCGAGTCTCAGTAGTTGTAACAGTTTTCTCAGTTGGTACCTGAATTGAATTCTTTATGCATTTAGTTATAAATCAAGATCGAAATGCAGCACATTTGGAATTGTTGCGACGGTTCCTACTTTTAATTTACACTTACCACAAACCATTATACATACTCCAGCACTTTGTTATCGTTCCTAAATAACTATAAAGTATCAATTTATTAAAAACTATTAAAGGAAATGGCCCTGGAAAGGAAGAAACTGCTATCAACCCCAATTTGTTGAAAGTAACTTTTCAAGAAAGGGTCGTTAAAATTCCGAAAGAACAAGCTGAGTATGTGAGTGCCCTTTTTCAATCAGGATTGTTTCCTCCATAAATTACTGAAATGAGAGATAGTCTTGAGATCCATTACACGGCCGAAGCTATTGACTCACTCATTTCGATAGCTTTCATTGAACAAAAACTTCAATGCACTTTTGAAATTATTCCCAAAGAAATTTTGAATCTACCTACTAGTTGCTTGTCCGCTCAAGAGTACATAAATTGTTTTTCACTTGTAGGATTAGGAACCGACTTCATGCACTAATGTGGTTTTGTTGGGGTGCAGGATCTTAGGTACAAAAGAACACCACTTTAAAATCCAAGGTATCAGGGAAAGCCACCCGAATTCGATATATACAAAACAGTTTTACCAGGTGCAATATCCTCCCACCGGGTTATTAGCTTGCGTATTAGACCGATACCTTCTAGCCAATGGAACGAACCTTTGAAAGAGCGTATCGCCTCGGATGATCCTCCAAATGGTACAATCGAGTGGTACTTTAAATTGTTTGTGATTGAATCCCTTAATAGAGTGGATAAATATCCAATATATAATGGACAATAATTGACTATGGGCAGAGAAATTGTTGACCATGATCCTGGTTCGGAAAATATTATTGAGTCTAGAGGATACAAGCTTCTTTATTTACCATTAAAGAGTTTTTAATTACGCCCTTTGGAAAGGTTCTGGACGTACTTCCAGCCTCTAATTTCCAGAGGAGCGGTCAAAGAAGGAGAAGCATTAATTGATAGGATCCAAAGTGCATTGAAATTCATTCCACGTGAACAGAAAACTGTTGAAGCTAGGATGAATGAATTCAAAGAGAACCATTTTGACCCGGTCGTTCAAATTCCTTGAACGAGTATTGATTGTAATTAAATGATTTGTGTTAAATAAATATAAGACAACCAAAAAACTGTTGGTGACTCAAATTTAAACCACGCATGTCTTCGATAATGACCTGAAGTACCTCTGCTATTATACATAAATAGTTGGAATAGTAAAGCTAAGAGGAATGGTTTTGAAACTTTTTATGAGTTTTGAAACCATATTAATTTATTAACAAAACTGAAGAAAATGGAAGTAAACACATCGCTTTCCCAAAATTAAGTCGGAATCTGATTAAATCTAAAATCAGTTGAAGATGTCTTGAACCTAAATATCTAATTAATCCTATACACAATTTTAGAACAAACTGTCAAATATGAATTGGTACTTGCTTACAATGTACCTGCAAGCCGTCACGTTTACTTCCCTAAAAGGATTTTGAACAATAGTCTTGAAGCATTAGTAAATCAATAGCTCTAATTTCTACCGTATGTACTTTGATAGCCGTCAAAACTAGTCGAATTCTCAACTATTACCCAAATCATCCAAGTATTCGAAATCTCTACTCCACTACTGTCTATTTTCTACTTACATAGCAAACGCCACATCAAAAAGCATCGTTGGGCCGCTTCAAATGCTCAATCATATCAATAGCAGCCTTGGGGTCACGCTTATTATATACAAATAACCCCTGCAATTGAGCAGTACTAATATTCTTGAGACCAAGATCCCGGTACTTCTGCATAAACAATTCACAGTTCTCTTCGTCGTTTTCATAAAACTTCAAGAACATCTGCCTCACCTGGTACTCAGTAGCATTACCTATAAGAACCTTGAAATCTACTCTTCCAGGTCTCAACAACGCAGGGTCAAGCTTTTCAGGATGGTTTGTGGTCATAAATGTAATACACTCTTCAGCACTAGCCACTCCGTCCAAAGCATTTAAAAGCCCCGAAAACGTCACTCCAGCAGTATACCCTTGATCAGTCGATTGTTCACGCTTATTGAACGCAGCATCTACATCTTCGAGTAACAATATAGATCTATCGGGAATGTGGTTCATAAGATGGTTGAGACGGTCGTCAGTTAAGTTCTTTTCGCTCAAGTTCAATATACAAATATTGTAGTCCAATTCTCCAGCTACAGCCAGAATAAACGAGGTTTTACCACTGCCCGGTGGGCCATAAAGCAAGTAGCCCCTGCGGTACGGGATCCCACGGTTGTGGTACCAGTCTCCACTGTTCAAAAAATCTTTTACGTCTTCTATAATCAATTTATCAAGCCCTTTATCCAATATCACCGACCCCAAAACCCGCTTTTGTCTCGGCTGGCCAAATGGTCTCCACTCAGGACCCCATGACGTATAGAGCACTGTTTTCCCCTCTCTGATTTTGAGAGCCAAAGTTTTTGCTTCGGTTAAAAGATCAGAAAAAAGGTGTCTATCTCTATAGAGAGTTGTAAGCTTTACGGTCTCAAACGGTGCCCCATTCGTCATGTCCACGAGCTTCCCACTTCTCTCACGGTTCACCAACATATAGGCCCCATTGTACTTGATTAAGTGCTTTCCCGGGCCAGGAACAAGCGAAAACTTGGTGGTGACAGCCCCATTATTGTGCTGAACAAAGTTGGTTTCAACCGAAAGATGCCGGGAACTTCTATGCTTATATTGAGACATCCACTCGAGAAACCAGAGATATGATTTGTCCTTTGAAGGGATTTCTAAATCCACTAAAAGCTGTCTGTAGATGAAACCTGAAGACTTGATGAGGCCTTGACGAGCCACGGCCAAACCTGTTCCTAGAAGCATAAGCCCACCCCCGGCAGCAAAATAAGGATTGTTGACCACGACCTCGTTGAACGCCAGCCGGGCCATGCCCATTGCCAGACCGTCACTGTTCTTTGTGATTTTTTCAATATCTATGCTGGGCTGAGACATAGTTGCAACTTCGCGTTTTTGGTTTCAAGTGAATTCAATCAAATGAGTACTAGCAATCTTTTTGCCAATCAGGATTACGTGGTGGAGCTGTCACATTTGTATACGCATGTTGACGGGCTCGAGACGTACCCATACAAGACATTGAATCGATTGTTGGACGATGTTAAATGGGCGCTACCGTACAGATCATTCTGTAAGGACGAAAGTATTCTTCAACAAAGACCTATCGATTATGCCGAACTGCTTGCTAAATTGGCGCTAACCAGAGCAGTTACTCCCAAGCTCTACGTGTTGGCCACCCACGTCGATTTCTACGCCGCTGCCGAACGAATCCCCTTGCCTACCAATTCAGATAATCAAACCATGTCTGTGGCGAGAGGCTTAATTGTGATTGATGAGCGCCAATTGCACCATTTCAGAGTCCAGACACTCGAGAGAAAACTGCCGAACTTTGACTTGATTTCGTCAGTTAGCAAGTACGAGTTTCACGTGATTCCCGAGTCGGTGATCAGCAAAGACGATTTGGCCCAGTTCACGTTTTTGGACGCAGAAGTGCCCAATATGCTTGATAGTGTCTACGCCATGGCAACTAATGGTGACTGGGACGTGTTGGTTCGAATCAGCATTTTCACACAGGAGTTCAACACCGCTGAGTTCAAATCTCTTACTGATTCAAATACTATTAGGGAACGGTACCAGAAACAAGCGGAAACAAACCCAAACTTGAATCCCGAAACGGTGCCAAATGGGGTCCAGTGCATCACGAAACTCATCAATGTGTTGAAGGGCCCATTGCTTCTCGGTCCCGACGATGAGCTTAAGACCATCAATTTGGGTACCAGCTCGTTAGCATCAATTATAGATATCGATTTGATATGCAATAACATGCATTTCGTCACCGACGGGGATAAGCTCGTGCCGCCTCGTCTCCACCACCATCCAGGGCTTCGAGAAGCGTTTTTACGCAAGGCTGTAGAGCTTATATACTCGGGGAAACTCATCAGAGGCCTTGATAACAATCTCGACAGACAGTACTCGTTTGTCGACACGTTGAGCGTGATCTACGGCCAATTTGGTGAGGCTGACAAGCTGTTGAGTCAAAGGCTCGGCTCTTACCACATGCTGACCCAGCTGGCGGCCTGGACAGGTTTGAGTGCCCTAGAGTACTTTTCTGAAGAATTGATCATCCACTGTTTTGAAAATACGCTCAGATCAGATCCCTCCAATCAGCTCGTATACGTCGACTATCTTAAGAATGCTGCCACGCTCAAAGTGAATGGCAGCTCGAAGATCAGAAGCTACTTAACGAACCAAAAACGTAGTGGTGTACTTGTGGGCTACTCTGATTATCTCGAAGCGTTGAGCAATTTGGGCATTGATTACGGCACCCAAGTCTCTGGTTTGCTCGAGATCGAAGACGACTACATTCTCTCAGTTTACCAGACGAAAATCAACCAGGATTTCAGAAACTACGGCTATTTCATCAGATGCTTGCAGACAATCGCTAGGGCGAAGGACTCTAAATTTCTCACCCGTTATGTCGAAGAAGAAATCTTGCCGTTGAACTTGGCCATGGCCGAACTAGGTATCGAGCTGATGGCCGACGATGAAGTTGCCATTACTGCCTTCAAGTTCAAGTCTGATGAGATCTCCGGCAGCGACCAGCAGTACGCATTGAATAAGGCTTTGGAGTCGTTGGCGTTACACCGCCGAAGTTTCTTGTTGATGAACTACATCGAGAACGAGTTGCCGCAGTTTGCCAAATCGTTTGCAGAGCCTCTAGATCTCGAGGTTGCGCTTGAGATTTTGGATGCTAATATTGATACGCTGGAGTTTGAACTTATTGGAAAGTTTGAGGCCAAAATGACGACTGGGAACGTCAAAGAAGCGGGTGATATCAGAGCAATGAGACAGGCACTTCGGTCGATCAACAGCCACAAGCAGTCGATGATTCTTGATTATTTCTTGAAACACGGCAAGGTCGATCCCACACTTCTTCCGGCAGAAAACTGGCCGGCAGGCTTGGATAATATTGGTAATACGTGCTATCTCAATTCGCTTTTGCAGTACTATTTTGCCATTAAACCTATCAGAGATATGGTGCTAGAGTTTGGTGGACAGCAGGTTGAGCAGGAGCGGAAGATTGGTGGACGTAAGATCCTCGCTAGCGAGACCGTTCGGTCCAACCAGTTCATTTACCGGTTACAGCAGTTGTTTTCTGAGATGATTCACACCGAGAAGCGGTGCGTAGCGCCTAGTAAGGATTTAGCGTTTTTGTCGTTTCTCCCGCTGTCCCAGCCGGTGAATTTTACACGTAGTTCAAAGGACGGTAATGGGGGCCAGGACGATCCGATTTTAGTCGATAGCGATGCTGAACCAATGGACGTCGATCAGGTACTAGTAGATCTGGACCCAGCAGTTTCTGGAGCTCCAGAAGTTTCAGAAGTTCCAGAAGTTTCAGAAGTTCCAGAAGTTTCAGAAGTTCCAGAAGTTTCGGACAAAGAGAGTGAGGATTTGGAAATAGTAGATCATGTCCAGGAAATCGTGGACGAGGATGAGGTTCAAGAAGTTCAAGAAGTCCAGGAAATTAAACTGGAAATTCAAAAAGAAGCTCAAACAGAAACCGAAGACCACAAGATGGAAGAAAGCGAATCCAAGGAATCTCCCCAATCGGTCGAGTCTGTCTCTCCCCTCCTCCACATCAACGCTGACGAAATGGAAAGTACGATCGAAATCGGAAGACAGCAGGACGTCACCGAGTGTATTGAGAATGTCAACTTCCAGATCGAAACCGCTCTCGAGCCCGAGTTTGTTGAAGAAGATGGTGAGCAGTTTGATCTCATTAAAAAGCTCTTTTACGGAAAGACCAAGCAGACCATCACGCCGCTCGACGGGTCCAGCACCAGAACTTCAATTGAACGGTTCAGCAGCTTGATCATTAACATCAGTGATCACCCTAAAGATATCTACGATGCTTTGGATAACTACTTTAACGCCGACACCGTCAAGCTCGACGACGGGCTCGCCAAAAAGTCATTGACCATCGCCAAGCTCCCCGACATTCTCCAGTTCCAGGTTCAGCGAGTGTTGTTCGACAGAGAAAAGTTGATGCCCTACAAGCTGATTGAGCCCATTCCGTTTTCTGAAACCATTTATGTAGACAGGTATCTTGAGACGGAAGATCCTGAGATTCTCGCCAAACGTGAAGAGCTGTTTACGTGGAAATCTGAGATCGCTGAGCTCCAGGTCGCTAAAGAAAAGATTCTTCAGCCTGACCCCGAAACAAGACTCAATGTGGTCGATGCCATGATAACCACCAGAAAATACCTTGAAAGCTTGGACGAATCTTACGGAGTGGCTGAGTCTACCACTGAGTTTCTTGAGCAGCAGATTGAAGGCTACCGGGTGAAGGTGGCGGAAATCGATGCAAAGATCGATGACCTCAACCTGAAAGTAGCCAGCCAGTTTTCTGAATATACTCGTGTAGGTTACACCATATTTGCTGTGTTTATCCACCGGGGTCAGGCGAGCTACGGGCACTACTGGATTTACATCAAGGACCCACACCAAAAGGGCATGTTCCGTAAGTATAATGATGAGATCGTGACAGAGGTTCCTGAGGCGGAGGTGTTTGATTTTGCGGCCGGTAACCCTGCCACGCCGTACTACATTGCGTACGTGAAGCAGGAGCTTGAAGAGGCGTACGTTGAGCCATTGAAGCGGTTGATCAAGTGCTAATTCGATGATAATGACTGATAATAGTGAAGTGGTGTTGAGGAACTGAGTGATGGAATTGAAGGATTTGTGGTAGATGTAGGATTAGTGATAGAATTTGTGATAAATAGCATATCGGAATAAGTAGTAGTATTCAGTAAGAATTAGTGGTAGAATTAGTGGTAGAATTAGAAGTAAAATTAGTGGTAAAATTAGAGGTAGAATTAGAGGTAGAATTAGAGGTAGAATTAGAAGTAGAATTAGTGATAAATTGCAAAGAGGATACGCTACAGTCAATCCAGACAGAATGAAGACTATTAGAGAGAAGAATTCCAGTAAAGAGAAGAATTCCAGTAAGAGAAGACTAGTAAAGAGAAGACTAGTAAAGAGAAGAATTCCAGTAAAGAGAAGACCAGTAAGAGAATTTCAGTAAGAGAAGACCAAAGAGAATTCCAGTAAAGATAATTCCAGCAAAGAGAATTCCAGTAAAGAGAAGACCAAAGAGAAGACCAGTAAAGAATTGTGACAAAAGAATAATCAGATTGCAGAACCAAAAATAATTAGATTAAACACTTGGATAAAAATGAGTATCAGAAAATTGATAAGAATTTAAATAATGGATAAGCCCAATTCAAGGCTTTTTGATTCAAAAATCTTGATAATACCCCGTGGTAAACTTGATAAGATTCTTTATGAAGTTCCTCTACTAAAACTACAACATTCCACTTCCTTCCCTTCTAACCCCTATCTTCCCTCGACCATTCCTATTAGATTAAGATAAACGATGCGCGAATCGCAACTATTAACTTGAACTTGAACTTTGTGATGCTGAAGTTGGTGCTATTCGCCGTAATGGCCACAATGGCCATCGCGTCGTCCCAACCCCAGACCATCAACATCGACAGTGTCGACCAGTTTGCTGCTTCGTTCGAACGAACCCGAAAGTTCGCCGTCAACGACGTCTTCGAAGTTGCCCCAGCTTTAGCTTTGCGGCCCCCCTCTAAACCTGATAAACCTGAAGAGTGTCCTCCGTGCTTCAATTGCAACCTTCCGAACTTTGAGTGCACCCAGTTTTCCGAATGTAATGCATTTACCGGGTTCTGTGAATGTAGAGATGGTTATGGAGGTAATGATTGTGCAGAGCCTCTCTGTGGAGGTCTTTCCGATGGTAATAAGCACAGACCCCGGCGTAAGAACGAAACCTGCGAGTGTAGACCCGGGTGGGCCGGAATAAACTGCAATATGTGTGAAAACGACAGCGTTTGTGATGCTTTTATGCCTGAAGGACTCGAGGGAACGTGCTACAAATCAGGAATTGTTGTCAATAAATTTCACCAAATGTGTGACGTGACGAACAAGAAGATTGTTTCGATATTGAAGGGTAAAAAGCCGCAGGCTACATTTAGTTGCAACAAGACAGCTGAGTCCTGCGACTTCCAGTTCTGGATTGATCAAAAAGAGCTGTTTTATTGTGACTTGGGCAGGTGTGCCTTCAGTTACGACTTGGCCCAAAATACGACCCATTATAAGTGTGAAAAAATGGCGTGTAAGTGTCTTCCTGACCGAATGCTTTGCGGTGAGTCGGGCTCGATTGACATCTCTGATTTCTTGACCGAGACCATCGAGGGCCCGGGCGACTTCACGTGCAATGTAGCAGAGAAGAACTGTAAGTTTAGTGAGCCTAGCATGAATGAGTTGATCTCGTCCGTATTTGGCGACCCTTACATCACTTTACACTGTAATTCGGGAGAGTGTATCCACAAAAGTGAAATTCCTGGCTACGACTTGCCAGATAAAAAGAGGCTTTCGTGGAGCAACTTGCTCTTGATTGTGGTGGTGGCCGTGGTGTGTTTTACGCTAGTTTCTGGGTTTATCTACAACATTAGCCAGAGTGTATTGTTCAAGCCGGCCGGTAACTTTGAGCCATTGGACGGCGAGCTCAATGCCTTGAACGAGAACTTCACACCCACTGTTCTTTCATTTGAGAACGTCAGCTATAAGGTGAAGAATGGAACTCAGGTGTTGAACAACGTCAACGGGTTGGTGAAGCCCAAAGAGTGTTTGGCAATCATGGGAGGCTCTGGAGCAGGAAAAACTACCTTATTAGATATTTTGGCAGGGAAAAACAAAGATGGAACTGTTTCTGGTGATATCTATATCAATGGGAACAAACTTTTGCCCAAGGATTTCAAGAAAGTCGTGGGATTTGTTGACCAAGAGGATCACTTGATCCCTACGTTGACGGTCTACGAAACGGTATTGAACAGTGCATTACTCAGGTTGCCCAGATCAATGAGTTTGCGGGCAAAAGAGACAAGAGTTATCGAAGTGTTGAATGAGTTACGGATTCTTAATATCAAGGACAGAGTGATTGGATCTGACTTCAAAAGAGGTATTTCCGGTGGTGAAAAGAGAAGAGTTTCTATTGCTTGTGAAATGGTGACTTCTCCATCCATCTTGTTTCTTGATGAGCCCACCAGTGGGTTGGATGCTTATAATGCTAGAAACGTCGTAGATTGCTTGGTGAAACTCTCGAGAGATTTTGACAGAACAATTGTGTTTACAATCCACCAGCCTAGAAGTAATATTGTATCGCTTTTCGATAAGCTTATCTTGTTGAGTGAAGGAGATTTGATATACTCGGGCGAGATGATCAAATGTAACGATTTTTTCGAGAGAAACGGTTACAAGATTCCATTAGGCTACAACATTGCTGACTACTTGATTGATATCACGGTTGATCATAAAAAGATCCTTAAGTTCAACAACTCGAGCGACTTGGAAAACGTTCCTGAAGATGAAGACCAGGATCTTCACAGACGATTTTTGCAGGGCAGAACTGGCAGCGAGATCGATACTACGAGCGAGTGGGCCCATCTTGCACTTCACAGAGACGAGTATAACAACTACAACAAGATCACCACCGACACCAACGAGACGTTGGTCCAGGTTCAAAACAAGCTCCCACAGATCTTTAGGGAAAGTGTCATTTCGCTTGAATTGGTACATGAGATTGAAGAATTGAAGAGAAACCCTCTGAAATTCGAAATTAGTGACCAGTACAAGAAAGCTTCCTTCACCACCCAGGTGGCCATTTTGTCTTCGAGAACATTCAAGAATCTCTACAGAAACCCCAAACTTATGCTTACTCATTATATTTTGTCGTTGATCATGGGTTGTTTCTGTGGATACCTTTACTACGATATAAAGAACGATATCAGTGGATTCCAGAACAGATTGGGGCTTTTCTTCTTCCTCTTGTCGTTGTTTGGATTTTCTGCTTTAACCGGATTACACACTTTTGCCAGTGAAAGAATCATTTTTATTAGAGAAAGAGCCAACAATTACTATCATCCTTTCAGCTACTATTTGACCAAGATCCTTTGTGACGTTTTACCATTAAGAGTATTTCCTCCAGTGATTCTCATCTCCATAGCGTATCCTTTGGTGGGTTTAACCATGGACCATAATGGGTTCTTGAAGGCCATTTTGGTACTTGTTCTCTTCAATGTTGCTGTTTCAGTTGAGGTGTTGATTGTGGGGATTTTGATCAGAGATCCCGGTACTTCGACGATGATTGGGGTGCTTGTGCTTTTATTTTCGATTCTTTTCGCCGGGCTTTTCATCAACAGCGAAGAGATTAAATCGCAGGTGAAGTTCTTTGAGTGGATTTCACTTTTCCACTATGCTTATGAGGCACTTTCGATCAATGAAGTCAAGGATTTGATATTGAAAGAGAAGAAATACGGGTTATCAATTGAAGTTCCAGGAGCTGTGATATTGAGTACATTTGGATTTAATGTTTCTGCGTTCTGGGACGACTCAATTGCCCTCGTGATTTGGCTCATTGGATTTATCATACTTGGATACTTATTTTTGCACTACCTTACGGTGGAGAAGCGATAATTTTAGATAGAATATAAATAATCACATTACTTGATCGGGAAATATAAACTTGCCTTTTTAGGTAAAGTAATAATGCGATTCCTAAACAGGCTAATTAGCTGCGACTGCAAATTGCGACTATATAAGCATCGTAGATGCCATGATGCTCGCTAATGAAGACGTCACTTTTGCTTATAACTGCTGTGTCAGCATTGAACCTTAAGCATGCCAAGAAAGACTGGATTGATGATTTGTTTGATGTGGTTACCAGTTCCACTCCGAACCAAAACAACCAAGACGATGCCATAACTTTTACTACACCTACAACTAGTGAGGATGGTGCGATTACATTTACGACTCCTTCTAGTACGTCTACTACTGGGAATGATGACACTGGGAATGATGATAATGGGAATGATGATAGTGGGAATGATGCTTTCTGGGAGAGTTTCAACAATGCTGCTACAGGGGTAACTGAGAGCGAGACTCTGAATACTTCCGAGTCATCCACGTCCAAATCTTCATCATCTAGCTCAAAAGCTTCATCTTCATCTTCAGCATCCAAATCCTCGTCATCGTCCGAATCTTCATCTTCTAAATCCGCTTCCAAATCTACAGAAGCTGCTTCTACTTCCGAAGATAGTGCAGGTTTCTTTGATAACCTTTTCGGAATCACCACCGTGAACTCTGCAAAAGCTACGGAGACAGAGTCCACAAAATCATCCAAATCTTCTGACTCCGAGTCATCTAAAACAGACGACTCAGACGATTCTAAGTCAGACGATTCTAAGTCAGACGATTCGAAGTCAGATTCTACTGACTCAGACGAATCTTCAGACCTCTACGGGTTCCTCCAGGGCTATCTTACCCAGTCGGTTGATATCAGCTCTGCACTTTCGGGAAATGCTACAGAAGGCATTGCTTCTGCGTTATTGGCGTACGGCAAGACCAAAAGTGCCAGTGATTTACTTGAATCGACCTTGGAAACAGAAAGCAGTTCTAGTGAGAGAAGATCGAGCTCCAGTTCCAGTGCTAGAACTACTAGCAGTGATGATAATGACGACGAAACCACCAGTGATGACGGTGCCAGCTTGAAGAAGACTTCTGCAAGTGTATTGGCTCTTTTACTTCTCAGCTTAGTTTAAATGATACCTTAGTTTAATTGATACCTAGATTGTATATTAGAACTGTAATAATTGTAGACTTCTGTTGAAGTTGTTACGGTGGGGTTTGGAAGGACCCATTTCAGAAGTTGATATTTTAGTTAACTGGCCGGTTATTTTTGATTTGTGAATTAGTGAGTTAGCAATTGGTTAGTTAGAGTTTTCAAAACTAGGTGAAACCAAGTATCAATGGATCAAGTGAAGGTTTCCAACTCAAGTCAGTTATCAATGACTGCAATAATAATCAATCACTACAATTCTCAATTACCAATTATCAATGGGTGATCGATTACCATAGGAGCCGTTGAAATATCAAGAGTTAATGAAAGCAGTAAAGTTGGTAGTCAAAAGGAAAACATAGTGTTTAATTTTTGGAATTTCCAAAAGCTTCCCTCCTACCGAAATACAAGAGTAATGTTGGTAGTAGATAATTTACTTTGCTACAAAGTTACGCTACTTGGGCTAAGAAGAAGCCGTTTAACCAGCTAACAGAATGGGTGTATCTCTGGTTTCAACACTCAGGATTTTTCAATCCACTTCTTGAACATTGATATTCTCTACGAATGAGAACTCTAAAAGTAGAACCTCTACAGCTCAAGGTGTACTAAAAGAAACAAAAGTAAGAAGCCAGTCATTATAGTGCTATTAATATATTATCTAGATTACTCATTAAATCAAACTGAAACCAAATCGTGACTAATCGAACTCAGAGATAAAAGTGGCCTCCGAAAACGCAATACCCTCAGAGCTCTTACTGTTGTTATCATTAAGAGTCATGTCGTTACAGAACTGGTAGATATACGGTTTCATTCCCGCAACTCCACTAACGATATTCTTGACAAATTGAGGAATTTCGGCCATTACATCAAGTCTTTCGACCACCGTTTTCAAATCTCCCTTGACATCCACGTGATACAGCTTGTCTTTGTTGTCGTGGTTGAAAGTGATCAGCTTAGGAACTGGCCAGCCCACGTCATCCTTTTCGGCATTTTCGTGCACGATTTCGTTGTCGATACTGGCTAACAAAATGCCCTCGTTAGTGGCAACAATCCCGACATTTACCTTCGTATTGGCATACGATTTTGGGGTAGTAAACTCCATTTGCACGGCACTGTAGTCTTCGGACTGGAAATTTAAAAAATTCCAGCTCTTAGCTGCATGATTTGGCTTCATTCCCTGTAAGGCCATAACAAACATGGTATAACCGTCGATTTCAAATGTCGTATCGAATTTTTTCAGCTTAACGGTTCCCTTTACGTCACAACGAGGCCAGAAAACGTGACGCATACTTCCCCAAGGTTCATTGATATCTTCACCGTATAAAGTGGTACCATCGTCACCAAAAATGACCCCTGGTGCTAAACGAGACATCTTGAGTTCAACTATTGAATCTTCATTCACATTTGACTTCAAGATCACGTGCTCGTTGCTGTCGTCGAACTCAATCGATAAGTTATCAGCGTAGAAGTTACTTCCTTCGGTTCTAAAGTTATCCAATTTAGTTGAAGTCCAAAGACTCAGATCTTGATCGGTTCTATTAAATAAACGGAATGTGAATTGAGCCGTGGTGTGCACTCCCATAAGGTTAGAATGAATGACCTGGGCAAACCCGATATAACCGGTTTTTAAGCAAGTGAAGTAGAAAGTTTGAGTTTCGACATTTGTATATGGAGGGCTTGACCAAGCAAAATCAGCAACGGTTGTGTCTCTTGAGACAATTCCATTGGAATCATTATTAATTTTGTCGGTGATTGGGTGGATTGCGTGTCTACCATATTCTGGTTCTGCGGTACCTGCAACTACAGAGAGACCTGACTGGACCCACTTAAACATGATGATATAGGAGAAGTTTGCGCGCATCGTCAGTTTGGGAGTGAAGCGACATAAGCGACGACATCAACCCACACATTAGGGCTGACCTTTAACGACATTTTCAACTCTTCTCATCTCTTGATATTTTACGACATTGCTCAGGTGAGGAAAAGATTCGAGGGTTTCGCAGCCGGTGTTTTGTTATTGCCGTTTTAATACCATTCCGAGGAAACCTTAGTTTAATCTTATGATTAGTCAATTATTATTAGTCAAGTAAATACAATTTACATTTTACAATTTACTTTTGAATTATGGTTTTAGTTTATTTGACCATTGGTTATTTTTGAAGTCTACAGTTGTTAATTAAATAGTCAAATTGTCAATATTATCCTTAATTATTCGCTAATTCTTCATCACTTTAAATATAGTCAATCCACTGTACTCATATACTATGACTCTTCCATCTTATCCCCTGTGTATCCTGCCGTTTCTGTCGCGATGTCGCTCTTCCATCCCTCTCTCCGCCTCGCACCGTATCCCACTTTGTTACGCGCCCCACTGATCCTGACACGCCGCTACCATTGCTAACTATTATCACATTATCGTATTTCAAATCACCTTTTTCTCATCACTTCTTTCAGTATCATTTTGCTTACCCGCTAAGCATCCCATATTCATCCCACACTAATCCCATATCGAATTAATACCCATATTTCATTCCTAGCCAAGCGCCAATTCCCAGCAGCTCCAATTCTCAGGTCTTTAACTCCCAATTTCAATCAGCGCTATTGTTAGAGGAATGGAAGCGCCAAATATCACATTTCTAGAGAGATCCCAAGACCCCACGCCCCCGGCGTTCGCCATCCGCTTGTCTCGTGATGCCCTAACCCATCTTACCCATTCTAACCCTAGCGCCAAACCAAAGTTGGTAATAAAAAATGGACAAGTATCGATAAAGATTTCGGATTCCCTTGTCATTCCATGCTCGCTGCTGCCCGAGTATCTGAACTTGGAGATCTACTCTAAGATCGGGGCTGAGAGATACACCTATTCAGGAAACATCAAGACAAAGTTAGTGGTTTCTGATTTGAAACAAGTCAATTTAAAACAGAAACAGGTCAAATCGCAACCAGTTCTTCCACCTACGCCCGTGACAGCCCTGGAAGTAACTTCATCAAACGTGGCGCCACTTACTACCCAGCTGTCGCCATGTACGCCCTTGAGCTTCGACCCATATCTTGCATCTGCCAGCGACTCAAAGCTGGACCTCCTCAACAAGTTCCTTTTCTTCATGGCACTCGGGCCCTCTACACGTGACCGAATCCTTAAGATCCTTCGTCTTCGGGACCAAGAAGTGGCCGACTGGCTCCAAAACTACTGCCAGGTCTACAACCCGAATGATGCATTTTCCGCTGGCGATATCTTTCCTACTCACATGAGTGCTGACGGTAAAGCCAGCTCGCACTACGTGTTGAAGGATAAGTCGTACAAGGATCTCCGTCCGTGGGCCTGGAAGTACTACTCGAACGAAGAACGGAGCATGATCCTTGCAAACTGTAATAAAGCATTGACTCGTCTAGGATACCTGGAAACGCATCCACTTCGCAAGAAGATCGTCGAAAAGCCTGCAGAGCTGGCGATTTCTCTGAAGAAACTCGATCTCTCACAAACTGCCCTGCCTCCAGAAAACCGGAAACTGAACGGTTTGGGTGGAGGTCTACTTATTTCTAAGAAAACGAGTCCGTTTAAAAAGTCTCAAACTGACTCTCCTAGATTGGGACCTACCTCAGGCTCTTCATCCATTATTAGTTCTAGCAATGAAGGTCACAAGCAGTTGAAAGAGCTGAAAAAGAGACAATTGAGTAACAACTCCAGTTCGTCCTCAGACGATGAAAATAAACGATTTAAAAAGGATGAGGTGACTTCACCGTCCTCAGTTAACGACGATGGTGAGGATTTGGATGAGCTTGATAAGTCCAAAAACAACTATTACAGCATATTGACCAAAAAGTTCAAATCAAAGTATAAACAGTACGAGCAACTCTATAGAGCTCTTTCGAGAAACGAGTTTAAAAACAGCACAAGCGACACCAAAAAATTACTTTCAAGGTTATTTGAACTCCATCAAACCCTACAGGATTGGAAGAAACAACTTTGGAACTACGACAACGAACTTAAGAGTAAATCCACGATCATGAACTTGTCGAAACACAAAAAAACCCCTTCTTTGAAAGATTCTTCCCAAATCATAACTTCTAAGCACGATTCGATGGTGGGTGGTTTGGCACGTAAACCATCCAAGCCAGTCAAACATATTCTTAACTATTAGCATAGACATTTGTCGGAAATAAGTATATTCACTATAGACTACTGAACTTTCTCTTTCTTATTTAAGCTTTATTCATTCAGAACTTACTTTTTACCGCTGTCGCAAGAGCAGGTGCCGTCCTTGGAGGTGGCACAGGAGCATTCGGTGCCACAAGAGCAGGCGGCGTCAACAATTTGGGTTCTTTCAAACATCATGGTTTTTGATTTGAATCGCGAGTTCGGAGTGCGAAAGAAACCCTAAATTCTTTCAATAGCATTCTTTTATTAGTATTAGTATTGTTTCAATAAATTTCTTAATAGTCTGTAACGTCTCGTCTATAAGTCTGGTAGAACTCGCTTATACTTCCCCACAAACAGGAAAGTCATCGTATTTTAACCGAGCCAGCCGCAATAGCTCAGCCCCACCAATGAACTAAACGGTGATCAGGCTTGTACGATAGAGGCTGCAGCGGCCATCGGCCGTGAGGCTGATACAGAGAATACGAATAAACGCTAAGCCTTAGTTTTACAGTATTGAAATTACCAAATTCTCTCAAACATTTTCAATTTATAGCTGATAAATCTCTGGTCTTCTGCACATTCTGTCCAAGCCAAGGCCAATTGCTGTGCTTGACTTGATAGAAATCAAAGAATGGGGCAATCGGGATTTGCAGTGAACTAAATGACCACGATCTGATGGGGAACAATAGATCTTGCACAGAACTCCGCACTGAACATATGATATAAAAGATCAGGATAAAGGGTATATAAGGAGCAGAGATCCTTTTGTTCAGCATGTCCATGTTCAGCAAACCATTTAAGAGGAAGAAAAAGGACACCCCCAAGATGAAAAAGGACACCCCTAAGAGAAAAAAGTCCCAAGATAAATATGAAACCGTTACTCGGTCAAGTTTACTAGCGAAGCATAGAGATTTGGACTCGAGCCAAACTCTTAGATCATGACTCATATCCATTTATACAAATACAGTTATATCCATTATATTGCACATTCATAAAACCATATCCAGAATATGGTGATTCGTATATGTCTATCCATTACAAATCATCAAACCTTATCGATCATATTTTATAACTATACTTATTATTTATAATCATATACGAATATTGCTACATTAATACATAAATCTAGATGACAAATTTTAATTCCCCACGGCGATCCGAATTCCTTCCGTGTCCCAGCCGTGCCTGGGCCTGTATAAGGGTATAAGGCTTTGTCTTAATTGCGCAGCTATGCGGTGATTCGGTGATTATGCGGAAATAACTCTGCGGAGATAAAATTAATGAGTCAAGCTTTAGAAACAGCCCCCATGTGTGAAAGGTATATAAACATGGCTAAATCTCTGGTTTACATTAACAATGCTGCAATTTAGCTCTGTATTTAAAAAGTTCGCTTCTCCCTTCAAGTCCACCAAATCTGAAGATTCTTATGCTAATAGGCTAGAGAAGGATGCAAAAAGCCAAAGAGTGCCTAAACCTTTTGAACGCAAGGGATTGCCTCAACCTGTACAACAAAGGATGAATATAATGTGATGAATATGTCAGCCAATATGGCCAATATGGTAGATCATTGTATGATACTTGATCTAATGCTAGTCGCTGTGATGCTTCCCAGAAGATCTCCGGATGTTCTTCTGATTGAGAGTTCTGATTGGAAATTCTAAAAGCTCCGATTGAGTTCTGATTGAAGTTCTGATTGAAAGCTCTGAATGTTCTGAGTGTTCTGAATGTTCTGATAGCACAATACGCAGACATTAGTCTGTCACGACTTATGATTTTTATAGGTAAATGGCCTTAGGAAATTCCTTTATAGTCAATACACTTTAATCCAAAGATATAAAATTCTTTTGAATTCAGAGACGTCGATACATTGAAACTTCGGTATGAAATATGAAGAATTCATTGTAGCATTGGCTTTTAATTCATTACATATCCTCTTAGTTCCAGACATCATCGTAGTATTCAAATTCACACAAATCTACAAAACACTTCATATAGTAAACACATAATGAAAGGCACAAAGTCCCGTGAGAACTCTCTATCAGGAATCTATCATTCAATCCATGACATTCTTTTGGTCATATTTTGCAGCCACTTTCCGCATTATGTAGAATTCACAAAATATGGCCACCTAAATCTCATTAATTTTCAGTTCAATTAATTACATAATTAAACTCTGAATTATCCATACACTCAAGACAGTCTTTTCTAAACAACACAACAAACACAAACAACACAATAAACAACTACAACTACAACCAACACTCAATAAAGAGTTCCAAGAAATTTAGCCATGACAAGCCAAGCCTGGTCGTGGCTGAACATGCGCCTTCTTAAATCCAACAATTTCCCCATATTTTAATCATGATTCCTTTACTACTTGTGCTAGCAGGAATCAAACTCGTTGATGAGATCCGGAAGAGAAGAAGAATAAAGAAAGCCAACAAGAGGAAAAGAAACAGAGGCTCGTCACAAGTTCCCCAGAGAAATTCGGTTCGTACAGCTACTAGTTCAGAGCACCCCCCTAGATATGAGGCTCCTCCGAGATACGAAGCCCCTCCACCAGCTTATAAACAAACAGCATAGTTATCTAGAAAGTTATGGAAGTATAGCTATTTAATAGTCATACAAGTATAGTTACGAATAGCATAGTTAAATATGAATATATTAATATTCCGCAGAAATTATCCGACAAGATTCTCCGAAATTGAGCAACATTAGCCCTCTCATTGCCACTTTCGAGTCTGGACACCCAGCACCTTCTCTACAATACCACGTATCCAAATTACAGACGCGTGGTTTCTAATTCAGGGTTATTACCTCATCGTCTATTGTTTGACAAATTTCATTTACCCAATTTGTGTCACACGAGTGCTGCGAATTATTGCTGCTTAGAGAGTCTTTATAATTCAACAACTGTCATTTCCAGCATATTATGGGTTTAGGTAGCATTCTTTCTCGCCACATTCTCCCGAAGGTGGAGAAAAAACTCAATGGAAACTCAGAACCTTCGTCTCTTGTTTCAAAGAACTCTAGCTTGCCCCCACTTGACGTGCAAATTTACTGTCATAATGTGAGACAAGATGCTAAAGATTTAATGGAAGGTGAAAGACCCTGGACTGAAAGAAGAGAGGGAGTTTGTGCAAACATCTTCCATGCTAGCCAGAGTCTTCCTACAATTGTTGGGCTTCAGGAGGTTAAACACAACCAATTGCACGACATCTTGTATGGCTTGGGTAAAGACTGGAGTTACTTCGGAGTCGGAAGAGACGATGGGAAAACAAAGGGAGAATTCGCTCCCATTTTGTATAAGTCCAATGAATGGAAACTCTTGAAAGGCCACACCTACTGGTTGAGTGAAGATACAAAACATCCAAATAAAGGCTGGGATGCTAAGTTTCCTAGAATTGTGACTCTTGTTACCCTTGAACACACTCTGAAAAAATGTATCAATGTTTTCAACACCCACTATGATCACAAAGGAAAACAAGCAAGGATCAATTCCTCCAAGCTTATCATGAAGTTGATGGACCAAGTTGGAGCAGTTTCTGTTTTGTCTGGTGATTTGAACAGCGAGTGCCACGAAGAAGCATACAAGACTTTCAGTACAGGAGGATTAAAAGAGTCATCGTGTGATTGTGTGAACAAAAGCGGGTTTGCCTATACCGATACTGGGTTCAAGCCAGGAAGAAAAGAGAAATCAATTGACTTTATCTGGACGACTACAGACATTCAAATCAAACACCATCAAGTGTTGGATCACGAATACAAAGGTGTAAGATGTAGTGATCACAGACCGGTAACAGCCGTGGTTGAAATCTAATAATTTGAATTATGTATTTGTATTTTATAACTTCATTTCGCCTCTAGTTTGTATGCTATATATATATATTTTATTCATTATCCAGGAAATCCAAGTCTTCCAAATCCTCTCCAGCCAAATAGAATGGTTCAGGAACTGGGGCTTCGGTGATATTAAGTTGTCTGACAGTCTTGATGAACTCGACTTTTTCTTCAGGCTTGGTGTCGTTCAACACAATAACTCCTGATAAACCTCTGGATTTCCTTACAGGCACGAATCTCTGATCTTTCATAAACGAAACATAGCTAGCTTGTGCGGGCAAAACTCTGGATAAGTTTTCAATCTTGTAAGGAGTTTTGCTATAACGGGTAGTTTCCTCTTTTTTATCTTCTTCTTCCTCTACTTCCTCTTTAACGTTGGTTTCGAGTTTACTTTCGTCCACCTCCATTTTGTCCACATCTTCATCCTTTTCGTCGGATTTCTTGCTGTTCTTTTTGGCTCTAGCATTGGCTCTTGCAGTGGTAGATAACACAGCGGTGGCCAATTTGTCTGGTTGTTTTTCCTTGTTGGACTCGATCTTTGGAGGATACTCAAAGAATTTAGGCTTGGTGTGGCAGTTCAATTCAAACTTAGGGATCTTCAAATCCTTACTTCTAACCCCAATAATGGCAGTAGGAGAGAAAGATAAAGGCAAGAAATGAGCCAATGGGAACCAGTACCAAGATTGTAAAAATACAGTGAGTCCCACAACAGCCTTCATGTTCAAGGTATTTGTCTGGGCGTTTTCCAAGTTAATTGTAACGTTTCTTCCACCAGCATCGATGATACCCTGGGCCAAAGTAGCACCGAATTTAGCCAAAGCATCTTCGTGTTTACTTGTTATCGTATCAACCAATTGCTTGTTAAAGGCCTTAACTTTAGGATAACTGTGTTCGTTTTGCTGGATCAAAATCATGGAAGTGGCTATCAAAGCCCCTTGTCTGACGAAATCCACTGGGTCCTTGGTTAAAGGTTCCAAGACTTCAAGGGCAGCAGGTAAAGCTCTTCCAGCACAAGAAATTGCCAAGGCCATGGCAGTTCCGTAACGAACATGGGGGTTATAAGATTGAGATAACAACTGGACAATTTGGGGTGCAGCAGTATAGTCTCTGATCAAAACAAAACCCAAACACATGACAGCTGATCTTCTAACATCATCAGAAGGATCCGAAACAGCATAATGTAATAATTTCTTGATAGCACTGTTATTACCAGTTCCAGCATAAGCCAAAGCAATGGTGAAAACACCACCATATCTCAAAATAGCACTTTCTTTCGACATCAATTGTTCGATGTATTTGTCAGCCTGGTTTTCTTTACTGTAATTCAACAAAGCAATTCCAATAGCCAATCCACGAATGATATTTTCGTGCTGCGTTTCTTCAGCATATACCAACATATCATGGATAGCAGTTTCGTTTCCAGATCCCAACATTACCAAACCCATAGCCAATCCAGCGGCCTGACCCGAGATAGCAGAGTCCGAGTACAATACTACTTTCAAGGCTTCGTACAAGGACTCGCTGTTGGTGGCCATTCCAGCCACACCACAACCAAGCGATGCTCCGTGCAACATCACGTCAGTATCGTTATTACCGGCGGAGTTTCCGTGCTCGTCGAGGATTTGTTTCAAGTACTCGATGGTTTCTCTACCGTGGCCAGCAAAGATCAAACCAAGAGCAAAAAGAGACCCACCTTTAGTGTGACTAGAGCTTGTGGATCCAGGCAAGTATGGTTTCAAAATGCTTTTCCCCTGCGATAAGTTACCCTTGTGAATGACTCCCAAAGCGGCAGTGGCAGAAAATTTCGACCAGTTTGTAGCTTTTCCAAGCCAGTCCAAGTTCTTTCTGAAAAACGAATCATCTGTGGTTCCGGCGTGAATAAAAGCGTTTGCAAAAGTGACGGCCGAGTGGAAAATCGAGCTTCTTCCTTCCAAGGAGTTTTTGGTTTTATTCAAAATACTGATATCGGTGTTGTTGTTTTTGTACAAGAACGTGATATCCAAGTCACATGATGGAATCCCACTCAAGATATGCAACAAGGTGGAGTGTGGCGCGTGCATGCGCTGGAAGTCTTCGTCTTTCTTTAATTCGTCAACAACGTTATCTAACAATTCCTGAGAGGAAGAACTGACCAAATCAAAAGCGCCCTGGAAGGCAATGGTGGTTTCACCCTGGCGGATCAATTCTTTGAACAAATGGGCGGCTAAGCTTGAATCATTCAACTGGACGAAGATCTTGAACACGGTGAGGAAATCCTTAGATGTCTCTAAAGATAACAATAAATCAATCAGCGCTCTCAAAACGGATGTTCTGAACTTAACGTTGTCGATTACTGAACTGGCGCAGACCAAAACATAGTTGATCAAGTTCAAGGCATTTTCAGGGCTAGATTTGATTTGATCGTTCAAAATCTGGGTGATCACATCTAATCTGTAAGACTCCAAAGCGATCCCCAAGACCAACTTTGGATCGTTGGCCTCTATGCATTTCTGTAACATTTTATCAAAGACTCCCGCCAAACGAGAATCGATTTCAACAGAGTTATCTTCGTATTTCTGCTGGGCTAAAGAGGTGTAAAGGTTGATACACTGGGACACAATTGTTTCGATATACTGACTTTTTTCGTTAAGATCAAACTCATTTCCCGCCGCCAAAGAGTATTTGACAGAGGCGTCATAATCTCCTAAATTATAGTAAACTTTGGAAACAATCAAAGCTGCCAAAGATCTTTTTTCAAACGATTCGTCTTCGTAGAGTTCTTCCAATTCGGCAATGTTGTTGGCGATTTCCGCCCACAACTGGTCGACCACGCCATTCAAGGATGTCAAGGCGTACGACTTCAAGCTGGCGTCTTGTTCGCTCAACAAGGCCAAGTATGGAGCTGCTGATACTAAGGCCATATTGGATATTTTGTTGCCACCAGAATTTCGCGAAGTGAGTTGAGCGCACACTATTTTGATCGTGCTTGGTTAGTTTTACATTAGGTTTGTTTTAGTTTAGATTAGTTTGTTAGTTTAGGTTATTTTATTAGTTTCTGGGTATGTGTACTTAGGTATGGATGATAGGCTGTTGTATGGCATAGCTGAGCGAATATACCGTCCACTTTCTTGAACTAAATCTGTCGCAGTAGGTATATGGTATTGGCAAGAGCAGTCACGTGATTATAATCTATAATACAAAATAAAATCTATAAACTGAATATGGGTAATTCTTGTATTGGGAAAAAGTATTTTGGTTCAGTAATCCCAGATGATTTGATTTGTTTTAGTTTCAGTAGTTTTTTGAGTACATCAGTTCTAATTATTTGGTAATCAAATGAAACTCGATTAACTCAGTTATTATATTTATTAGGTTATATTACCAGTGGTGTCACCAGTTGTATTATCTTGGTATATATACTAGTTGTTTTGTCTAGTTATATTAAATCTCAGTACTAAACCTCAGTATATGAGCTAACTTACATTAATTCTATACATTAAGTCTATACATTATCTCAATTAGATTGCATCTTATTTATATCTTTTAGTTGTATTAAATCTATATCAGCTTATTATTATTTCAGTATTATCAGTTATATTAATTTTAAATCTATCGAACTCATCTATAAACCCTAGTACAAAACACGGGTAACAATCTTGTAAGGAGTTTGCTCCAATTGCTCGTACAACGACTTGATATCATTGACATCCACATCGGAGATATCAGCTAACAAGTAGGCAACGTCTCCACGAGAATCTGAAAATTGCTTTTCAATATTGTAAATAGATAAAATGTTGTTCACGGTCTTCAAAACACCTGGAACGTTCTGGTGAATATACAACACTCTGACAGAGTTGTTCTGGTCCAAATCTAATCCTCTCAAAGCAACTTCTGGGAAATTCACAGCTCCGGTGGAGTTACCTTCGTTAATGTATTTAGTGACAGCACTTCCAACTTCAACCCCAATAGCAGATTGAGCTTCTTCAGTAGATCCTCCGATGTGAGGAGTCAAAATCACGTTTCTTAAAGAGGTCAATTCACCGGCCCAGTCGTTCAAAGAATCAACAAATAATCCTTCTCCGTTCTTAGCAGGTTCATGAGGATAAACATCCAAAGCAGCACCAGCAACCTTACCAATTTTCATGGCTTGAACCAAAGCTGGAATGTCAACAACGGTACCACGAGAAGCGTTGATAACATAAGCTCCATCTTTCATGGCTGCAAATTGAGGGCTGCTCAATAAGTTTTTGGTTTCTGAAGTGGCTGGAACGTGTAAGGTGATGAAATCAGCCTTGCTTAACAATTCGTCAAGAGTGGCAACTTGCTTGGAGTTACCCAAAGACATGATGGTGACGACATCGTAGTAGATAACGTTCATACCCATTGCTTCAGCCAAAACACTTAATTGGGATCCAATGTGTCCGTAACCCACAATTCCCAAAGTTTTACCTCTGATTTCCCAGCATCTTGAACTGACCTTGTTCCAAGTTCCAGTGTGCATTTCAATTGAACGGTCACCTAATTGTCTTGCTAAAGTGATAATTTCAGCAATAACCAATTCAGCCACAGATCTGGAGTTGGAGAATGGAGAGTTGAAAACAGCTACACCCGACTTGGCAGCATACTCTAAGTCGACTTGGTTAGTACCAATACAGAAGCATCCAATAACAATCAAGTTTTTAGCGTGACTTAAGACTTTTTCAGTCAATTTAGTCTTTGATCTGATTCCAATAGCATGGACATCCTTGATTTTTTCAATCAATTCTTCTTCAGGTAAAGAAGTCTTGTAGAATTCAACTTGGTAACCTTGACCTTGGAAAATATTGATGGCAGTTTCATTAACATTTTCTAATAATAAGATTTTAATATCACCAGTTGAGAATGGTTTTAAAGCTTTAGTTGGCTTTTGACTCACGTAATTACTGAGATAAGATTGAGTAGGAGATGTGGAAACGGCATTTGGGGATCCGGAGATACTCACAGCTCTTTGGAAAGAGTCGACGATGTTTTTAGCAGAAGCCATTTAGATATTGGATGTTTTTTCTGAAATTAATGAGATAGTAATTTATCAGAGTCATATAAAGGAACAAAAAATTTTTAATGAGTAATTGCCTCACGTGATTCTGGGTGATTATCACGGCCGACAGGGGTTCGCGCGGTACGAATAGCCCGATGGCCCGTAGTAGCTTCGTAGTACTTTGCGCGATATCAAGCTGTTTTTGGTTGCGGCGTTTAGTGGCTGAGAGGCTTGCATTTAGTATTGTTTAGGGGTTTTTTGTTTACTTTGGCTGATTTAGGGGTTTATGTTCACTGAATGGTTTAGGTTGAGGTTTTATGGTTTGTTCGGAAGGTTTCAGATTACTGAAATTAACAAATCAAACTTTGAACGCAAATTATTTAGGTTGCAAATGCGCTGCTTTTCACGTTCATGAGCTAGCTAAATTATAATTATTAGCATGTGTTTGTTGATTTCAGAATTGTGATTGCCATGATAACTCAAAGGGAAGGAATACACTCTTTGGGTTTTGGTGGTGAAAAGCCTGACCTCAAGTAAATATTGCTCGAAGTGTTTTTCAGGTACAGATTTGGCTACGTGCTTGAGAGAGCACGATATCGACAGAAGTGTTTTATTTAAGTAAAGGTTTCCCTCCTACCCCTTTTTTCCTAAAAAGAGGAATTCAATAAAGATGATGTTTTCTATCTCTAGCGTTAAAATAATAATGTTAGAAACTTATCAATTCAATTTGAAATGCACAATTAAGTCAGAGAGAGTTCTGAACAACGGTCTCTGTTGTTCAGCTTTGTGTGTGTCTTGACTGTTTCCTATATAATATCAATTATGTAGTTACCATTTGATACTTTCGAATGACTAATTTGATGGCCGTAGGCCTTCAAAACACTAGTTTTCATTCATCATTATTTATGTATCACATTTGAGCACTAACTGAATAATAAAGAAGTATAGTTTTATTCTTGCACTTATTGAGTGCAAAATGCCTTCGGAAGAATTTGTAGGAAGCAAACTAATAAGATGGCAATTTTTCGAAACAAGTGGTTGAAAGAGTATTCTGCAACACTATACTGACCCCATTTGAGTTTTATGAACCACTTTAAACTATTTATTGAAGTCGAATTCAAGCCAGCTGACCATGAATTGATGTAGTAAACTCGATTATTCACATTTTGCAGCAGCTGCAGATGCAGTAATGGCTGCGTCAAATTAAATGTGGGTGTAAGGGTTTCTTAAGCTGCAGTTACGAACCCCTACACCAAGACTAACCGGATCTCTTCCTGATTTTTGAATTATCTCTCTTAATTTTGGTCGAATCTAATTTTGAAAGCTGTGTTCAGAATTTTGGGACCTTCAAAGATCCTAGTTTGAATGCCAATGCACATATTCATATGGCATATATCGATCATCCTAGAAGGTTAGATCACTTGGGCAAACGTTCAAGTTCTCAAATTCAAATTCTGTCACTAATGTATTCGCCAAGAAGTCCTTCAGCAACCATCATAATTTAACGTAGACCGGAAAACCTGCCTTATAAACGGCAGTAACGTGTGTAACTGTATAAAATTACGCAATTACTAGAATAATGTGGGGCACTGTGTGCAGGAAACATGACGATATAACCTCACTGATAAAGAGCCCAGAGACCAACACGTTTAGTTCACTCTAGAGTCTGCAGATACGGTAGCTATTAATAAATGGTCACAAGCTTGCAACCATATAGTTAGGAGAAGTATACTATATAAGAAGAGCTTCAGCCGCTCGTGATCATCAATGTCAGATTTTAGTACAAAATCATCAGAAACTAAGCTAGAGCCAATTGCATCTTCAAAGAGGTTCAAAACCCTTCGGTATGCTTCTCTTATAGTATCAATTTTGGCTTTGGCATATCTTTTTGCAGCCCAAATATACTTGTTTAAAGCCGTTTATGATGTAGATTCAACCTACAACACCTCGGATCGTAAAAAGATGCTTGTTTATTTGGTCCCATCTGCATTTGCATCTGCTTACATTATTGTGGGAAATATCTGTGCTCTTTGGGAGCCAAATATGGTGAGATTGGCGTTGACGAGCTATTCATTTTTGGTACTCTTTATTGCGGCTATTTTGGAGCTCGTTCAGCTTCTTGGCCACGATTACTACGAGGATAACATCTTGGGTGTTTTGAGTGCTTTGATAGCCGTGCTTTTCATTGCAACTGTTGCACATTCGGTGATAAGTTTTTGGGGTATCAAGAGAGAAATTGGCTGGTTGCAACCAAATGAAAAATTCACCCAAAACCAGAAACTCTACAGTGTTGTTCAATTTTTTGGTATGCTTTTTGAAGTCTACGCATGTATTGTGTTTTTATGTATAATTCGTGAACACAGCAGAAGCGAATTTGTCATTGCCGTTACTGGAACTCCTATAGCAGTGGCTTCTTCTACGTTGGGCGAAATTTGCATGCTAAACCACTGGACGGCTGGCCTGGTGGCTACAATGGCTGGACACGTTTATCTTGCTTTTGTGGTGGTTTACTGTCTTGTCAAGACGGTTGCAGAAGACGATTTTGGCGTAGGAGTGGCGATTCTTTCGGTGGTGGTTGCACTTTTGCAGATTGTTGCAACTCTTTATGTTCAGGCGAAGGCTGTGTTGGAAAAGCCTGTAGTGAAGCAGAGTGGATTACAGCATTGTATCTAATTTCAGAATGTTATACGAAAGCTAATGAGTTTAATTATAGATTTGCATTAATTCAATTAATCAATCTATTAATCTAAAACGACGCAATATATAAAATATTAATCCAAAAAACAATCCATACCTATATCCATTAATCTAAATCTAATTTGTACTATGGACCATATTCAATATCGCCTCTAATTCTAATTGTTGTCTCTATTAAGTCTCAGCTCATAATAATGAACTACCCAACAATTATAGGAACATCACACGTAACAACATTATCAGCAAACTCGTTTCTTTCACCACTCGAACCCTTGTATTTAACACAAACTCGAAGACAGTACAATCTCCCTATCAAACAGCTCTGAAAGCTGGGAATCAAGTTCACATTGTGCTTGTTAAGTACCTTAAGCGGAATCGTCAAGTTCTTTCTCCATTTGGTGGGGGTTAATTTGTCCCAGTTATCATCAAATATCTCGGGCTCAGAAGCTGGCGATACCAGCTGAAAGTAGTCGCTGATGGTATCCTTTTTGATTCCCAAAAGTTTCATGGATTTCAAGTAGAGATACGACTTTTTAGAGATGATGGTTTTATTGGCTTTCAAGAAGTGAATGTAATTTGCTGTTTGATCTTTCACCTGCTGGAGATTCGTCTTTGTAGGTTCTTGGCTTCCCGATTGATCAAGCATATCGTAAAAGAAATCGTACTCAAAAGTGCACGGCAAAGGGTACTCTGATCTGAAAGTCCACGCTATAATATTACAGTCCAAACTGGCAATTTTGGGAGGAAAAATTTCGGGTGATAAAGCATCAAAAACAATCGATATGTCAACACTTTTAGAGTAATCGTGGGATTCTCTGTGGTATAATTCGTTGATGTGGTTGCTGGAAATACTGTTTACAGGAACAAGATCGGTGATCATTTGGTACCCTTTTTCGCTATTGTAGTTTCGAATAAGCTTAGGGGAAGAGTAAGTAAGTGGCTGGCTGGGAACTTTTACGTAAAGATTCAGGTGTCCAATTCGAACAAGCGAAGAGAGAATCTTCTTCTTTTTTTTTCCAAAAACATCACACGCTACGCTGCTCTTGATCATTCTTCTGTCCTTGTAGTAGTCCAGGTCGTTGTTCTGCTCTTTGTTGATGATCGACTGTCTTCTCGAGCTGGTTTTGCTGAAGTTGTCGAGAATAAGGTTCTTATGTTTGAGCTGCTCACCGTTGTACTCATCGTGATCAAGACGAGCACCTATTTCGTCTTCTATCAACGCATTGAGCTTGTTAATTTCTCGCCATGTAGACGTATACAAGTAGTTACTGAAAAGTTTCCCGTCGATTCCTATACTCCCAAACGTCTCGTTTCCAAAGATTATCTCTTCGTTGAGAAACGAAAGCAGCTCCTTTAGGTCAGGAATAAACCGAAGAAAGTACTGAGAACTCCGAGAAATCACATAGTCTTTCAGGTTATCGTCGTTGATATCATTGTGGCTTAACGGGTCTTGTTTCGAACTGTTCAACTTGTCAATGAACTTTGCTTCGATCGTATAACTAACACACATGTCATCAAACCCATAGTCTTTTGTGAGCAAAGGAGTGCCTCTATCGTTAATACAGCCGTATCCCAAAGCTTTGTTGACTTCTATTCCGTCTGCTTTTCCCCTAAAGGAAGTCCTGTCTACGCCCACAGATGGTGGTGGAAGAATGTGGGTCATAAGACTGGTGGGACACGCTATGTCCAAAAGCTTCTTGGGGAACTTGAAGGTGAAAAACTTTTTATACTTTGTGTGAGGCTGGAGAATCCGTTCGTTTGGGAGCCCAAGGCACGTATTGTCGTGCTGGTCAAACGTGAATGCTTCGTACTCAATCCCAGCACTATTCGGCACAGCTGTGTACCCATAAGAGGCATTTAAGTCGTACATCTTTAAAAACTTTTTTATCAACACTTTCGAGAAGTTAGAAGTGTCTGTATTGTTTCTTTCAATGGCCTTGATGGTTCCCTCCAAGCTGACGGTGAAAAGACCGAAACTGACGGGTTTAGATGAAAGATTGTGGATTATAATGTACCCGTTCACAAGGTCTCCGTTTGAATACTCTTTCAAGCGAGTTTCAAGCTCGTTGGCCTGATGTGGTACAGGGACCAGTTTAGTGACGTAGATCTGGATATCGAGGGGAGAATTGTTCAGTTTGGGAAGTTTATCGATATTGTCCAAAACCGTATTTCCAAACGCATGGCCGTCCAGAGCCGGGGCCGGGGCCGCTCCAGGGCTAGATGGCTGTACTGTGGGACGTTGGAGCCCATCGTCGACCTCGGTGTCGCCAAAAGCGTACGAGTCCTCGTCCAAAACCCCGTCGATATTAGCACTCTGCGACGGAGTCAAATTGGGGGTTAAACTGGGAGTTATTGGGGGAGATGGTGAGGTGTTGGACGTATCTCCGTACTGGGGAGGAAGCACCAGGAGGTTTTCGTTGAACTGTTCGTCGTCCCGTTTCAAAATCAGTTGAAACATCTGAAATGATGGAAGAACATCAAAGTACTGCGTGTGGGTCACCGAGGATGTGGTAGACAATTCGGTAACAGAAGCAGCTTGCGGAGTTGTTGATAACTCCGACATGCTGGTGTTGAGTCTGTCTATGTATTTCTGCTGTTCGGGAGCAGGAACGTAGGGGACATTCTTTTTTTCGTCTCTTCGTAAAAGGCTTGAAGAACTCTGCAGCCGTATTGGAGGAGGTCTTTTGGAGCGAGTTTGTGGGCCCTGCGAGTGGCTGGAAGTCAGGCCAGGTGTTGTACTGGGAGACTGGAGTGGTGGTGTATACGAGGGAGGGCGTTCTGACGGAGTCAGGGGCGTAGAGGGAGTCTCTTCAGTCCAATTGAGCTTCATGAGTTCGCGATTTTGGTGGGGGAGATGAGATGATATGGGGGCCTAAGTTGGGGAAAGGCAGAGGTTGATGTATAGTTAGAGTTGGTGTACTTAATGAAGAGGCTGTACTTTTGATTTAGAGAGTGTTTGTGCTGCAGAGAGTGCTTGTGATGTAGAGTTTGTGATGTTTATTTTATGTTTTTATGGCTGAGTGAATGGAAGGGTTCATGAGGTCTCGGAGAAAGAAAGAGACTGTACATAAGAAATGAGTTTTATGATGTTTCATAAAATTTAGAAAAACTAATTGATATAAGATCTTGACTATTCGATATGTAATCCAATGTGCATCCTAACTGGTCTGTATAGATTTCAACATGTTGTACCCAGATTCTTTTCTATTAATACATCAAACTTATATCTAATTAAGATACAACTAAATATACATAAAATAGTCACTAATATACATAAAATACATGCTATAGAATAGTACAATACCTAAAAAGTTAGTAATGAACAAAGTCTCAGGTACCACGGCCGGTCAAGGCCAGAGTTATTCATCAACGTATGGAAATTACAAGTCTCCATACACAGTAGACCGTCGTGAAAAGTGGTGAAATCATCATGAACTTGTACATACCTATCCACTATGTCTCGATATATCGATACAATATACTGTATATCAGACAGAAAATAATCTTCATCGATTCAGACATATGCTTGTCAATTTTTCGAAATCATCTCTTATTCAGTATACCATATTTTCTATAACGAAAAATATAGACTAAATGTTAGTTTGCTTCAAAAGGTTTGATTTCAGAATTGCATGAATGGTAAAATAAAAGGTTGTCAGCATCGGATTACCCGCATCTGACTCGTCATCTAGAGTATCATCATTATCAATCTGCAGTACATACTTGTAATTGTAATAACTAAACGTTAGTTTGTTCTGATAATATATCAGTTAAGGTGGGTTTCTGAGGCCCACCAATATGCATTGTCACTCATTTTGTTCAGTGCCCAGTGCAATGTTTCCTCCTTTATATTGTTGATTCCACATACCTATTTTGTTAGTATTGGTATTATTGTAATACAACCAATAGTGTCAGAAATAATAGCAAACGTTCTCAATCAAGAATTTTCAGCAGGTAATTCCAGCTTGTGTTTTTTGTTTTCATCACTCAATGGTACAATCTTACATACATTTTATTAGTCTATTGGTTAGTAAAGTCCAAGATTATTTGGTACTATCAGTAAGCCATGCATAATAACGTTGTGATCATTCCGTAGTCACAAACTCTAGTTTGAATTGATTATTTGGATCATCCTAAGTACCTTTAATAAACATACACTGTTTGAAAATTTTTTCCGCATCGACTTGAAAAATCGCTTTTTATAGTGTGTATTTGCCGGGTAACTTATTTAGCTATTTACTGTTTGGGGGGCATCATCATGGGCATCATCATGGGGAATGGCGGAACGCCGGGCATAAAGCCCATTCCGACCGGCATTGTCGTTTGTCGTTTCAGCCCATCCGGATTTTGCTCTTCATTCTCTCTTTTTAACGCATTGTTCACGGCAATGGTCGGATCTTCAAGCCCTAATTCCTTAGTTTTGGTTTCAAGATATTGTTTAAGTAGGTTTTCTAATTCTTCATTAGGTTTAAGTAAATCAATGAAAATGTCGTCGGTGTCACAATTAGGACAATGGAAATCGTTATCAATTAAAAGCTGCTCAAGTTCGTCTTTATTATAGTTGAAATTTGACATTTTTTGCAATTTCAGTTTTTCCTGACAACAAGGGGTCATTACTAATGGAGGTACTAAAATCTTTTTACCTCCAGCCAATGGATCTAAAAATTCAGTTTTCCCGTCTTGCGTTATGTGTTCGATTATCTTATCATCAAACTCTTTCTTAGCCTTCATTACTGCATTTTGTTGCTTTTCCTGATAATTAAGCCACGTCTTCGTATCTGCCATGGCGATCACGTATTCACCTGTATCGGTGATCATGTACTTGTTCCCCTGCTTATCGACCAATTCTCCATTTTCGTCAGACGTAAACTGCGAGTCGTCGATCGCTTCTTTAGAAACGGTCTTTAAATACGATCTAGGAATACCAGTAGTTTTACGTAATTTTTTCCCCTCAAAGTTCGGATCTGTATTAGTAGGACAATTTTTAATCCAATGATCTCTACCTCCACATCTATAACAAACATAACCTGGAGGTGGAGCATCTTCTGCACTTGTAGCAGCATTAGGCTTGGAATATATCACTTTATGCTGTGCCAATTCGTCCTGCGTTTGGGCCCAGGCATTCGACTGGTTTTCAAACATCATTTTAATCCGGTCTTCTTCTGATATATTATCATCAACCGGTTGTTGTTGTTGCTGTACAGAAGTATTCGACTGCACATTCGATGCATTAATTGCTTTACGATTAATCCGAGGTTTCCCACTAACATACCTAGAAGCATTACCAAACCGACTCGTCCGAGAATTGGCAGGTAACCTCCGAGCAAATACAAACAGAGACCGGGGAATCACATCTTGGTCCTGATCGTACTCTAAATCTGGCTGCTCCAGGTGATATATTTTGAGGTCAAAGTCTAACCCTTCACCCAACTGGTTCTGCTTGATAATCTCATGTTTGAGGTCAAACACATTGATCCCCGTCCCGTCAAAATGAATCGTAGACTGGTGTTTTTGGTGATAAAACTTGTAAAAGATAGTAGATGACATGAGTGCAAAAATGCGAACTTGAAAAAAACATCAACCATGAGCTACGCATTATCGAGTATCTCCGGATTCGCCAGCCACTTGGGCTCAAAAGTGGTCCGTCTCCCGTTGAAGTATGACCCCGTGGCTGTACTGGGGGCCCATGAGCTGTTTGTTAAAAAAATTGCTTCTGCTACAACTTTGATCGATCTCCATAATTCGTTCATCGATATTGTATCTGTGAAAGTGCTAAACGACTTGAAAACAATTGTTTTGACCCCAATTGCTTTGCTGAGCAGCTTAAACCTTGAACTTGAAAACATCACGATTGAGCTCCCAAATAAATTGGTTTCTCTGAAATCTGTGTCGGTAACAGTGCAAAAACAAGACCTGGACCCGGACCTTATAGTCGATGTTTTGGACGAAAAGTACCTTTTTGCCACCGTCAAAATCAACCTCCAAGACTTTGTCAAACTGCAGAACAACTTCAGCTTGTCGAAATTTGCAGAATGGGGAAATATCACCGTTCCGTACTCTTTTGAGCTCAGATCAAGTCCCGTGTTTTTCCACTCAGTAGACCCACAAAACAACTTCATTTCGCTTCAGGATGGAACCTTGTTGCATTTCCATAGACTGAGCCCGCTTGCTGATTTCAGTGCCTTCAACTTCAGTGAAACTTCCAGCGATTCGGGCTTTTTTGGTATTTTTAAGTCCACTTCCAAGCCTGCTACCCCCGTCGTCGACGCTACCGTCGTGGAAAACACTTTGGTGACCCTCACGAACAAACTGCTCAAATTCTACGACTTGGGCACCCATTCCCACATAAATACAATCGATTTGGACTCAGATCACGTTCTTAGCTCGGCCCAAAAGTACTTTTTCACCACAGAAACCCACCTTTTTTTCCATGCCAGTAACGGCTTGGGAGTTGACGGAACAGTGGTTTTCTACGCCTTAAACTTGGCCGACTTTGGGCTCAGAAACTTCTCTATTCCATTCGCTCTGGACGGAGTAAGATGGCTCGTTCAGGATTTCCATATTACCGTCAACAACGATCTCAAATTGACGGTTTTATGGAAATCCAACTGGAGAAGTACCGTGGTAACTTACATCATTGATCCTGACTCGCTCACGGTGTTGGACCAGAAATTGGCCCAGCCTGACTCAGACGACGAGATTTTACACCTGTTTGCCGAAAATCACTACCAGTGGCTCGTGAGCCAATCAGACGTCTACGACCACCTCGTGCTAGCCACATCGGTTGCCATTTTGCGTGAAAGACTCGCTCTTTCGCCCCAAAATTTGGACCACGCTAGCTTGTTGGAAACTATCAGTAAACTCACTGAACAAGGTGGTGAAGCAGCAGAAAAACCGTGGTTTGTGTTGAATTCTCTCTGTGAAGAGTACAGCAAATTTGGTAGAGAACCGCTTGCTTTAATCGTCAAAGATGAGCCAATTGTGGCCCAAACTAACGGCTTAGGATTCTACAGACCAACAAGTATATTTGAAAAGTTTGCTAATGATTCAGAGGATTCCTTCAGTAGAGTTTTGGACTCAATAAGGCGTAAATTATCAACAAAAACTCTCCAGAAAGTGTACACTTATGTCACTTCTCTCAAGGAGGTAAACAAGGATAACTTGGTGCAAATAGCGGAACTCATCGGGCCCAAGTTTGCCGATAATATTGTTGAAATCACCGAAACTTTGGAATCGTATAACGGCATAACTGACCAGATTGAACTTCTCATCAACGGGCAAAAACCCCAGGATATTAGCTTCGAATTGAACATCACCCCAATTATTAAACTCTACACAATCGTGGCATTCAAAGATATCGCCAAATTTCACAAGGAGTTACTTTTGACCCTTCTTGTACTCCTTTCGAACTTTGAAGATAACCAAACACTTGTGCATTTCGCCAACGAGATTCTCAGAAAGTTCAAGGACTTCATTCTCTTTGACTCGTTACTTGCAAACAACTATACCGATTCTGTGATCTGGACCCAGCCCATCATTTCTGGTGATGTTCTCAACAAGTACAACTATCTCAGCCACAAGATCCAGGACCAGGAATACTTGATCAACACCATTGTTGGTTTGGTAAACAAAAACGACGAGAAGATCGTGATGACGGAGTTCTTGGACAAATTGGATTTCGAAAACAACAAGTTTTTGTTCGGGCTTATTTACTTTTTGAACAAGGATATCCGCTCTATCGACTTGTTGAGTTACGAGAACTACTCTAGTTTCAACAAGCTTGATTACGGTTTCAACCAGCAACTCCAAGGCTTTTTGGGCGGAGAATTGGAGTCAGAAGCCGATTACTATCACCAGTTATCTACTTTAATCTCAGGAGAAAACGATGAAGAGTTCACCAGAAAATCCATCGATTTGGAATTAAAGGCTATTAGTTTAGCTGAAAACGATGTGACTCCATACTATACTAATGTGTTCCATTTATCAAATAAGTTATTCAGTATTGATACCATTTTTGAAGCACTCGTTAATCTTCAAGGAACTGGAGAGTTCAAAGAGTTGTTACGCATATTTATCAGAAACTTGGTTGACAAACAGGAGATCAAAAAACTCTTTGATGTTAAGGATAACTACACCCAGTTTCTCCAAGATAACTATAAGCTTATAGATGTTATACTAAGAGAACTTGCTGAGTCGGAACCGGTGCTTCAGGCAATTAAGCTCTACGATATCATATATTCTTGGAGAATCCATCATTCTCTTAAAAGAGAGTCGATCGAGGTTTTGTACGAGTTTATCACGAGATTCACTGGAGAAAGCAGTATTCTTTCTGTATCAAGCGTAAATGTTGGAAACTTGAAGGTTTTAGAGTACTATCTTATTATACTCAACTGTTTGAAGAGTTTCAAAAGCGATGGTGATAGATGGTTGATAAAGAGCGGGAATAGAAACGAGATAAAGACGCTTGATCAGTTGAGCGCAGAGTACGTGCAGTATTTGAAGAAGCTCAACAGTTTATAGATTAGGTAGAATATACATCATGAGTATAAGTATTCAAAAATGGTAAACTAAATAGATTCTTAAAGGGTATATATTGAACACTAAAACATAAAACACATTAAAAAAATTGGCGAAAACTGGGAAAACAAAATATAGAAGATATAAAAGGTAGTTCAATGTTCAAAACATCAAGAAGACCATGGCAAGCATGGCAGAAAGAGCGAAGCCTTCTCTAGAAGATATACCTTCAGATGGTGCAATCGATACTCCTTCAACTTGAGCACTGGAGTGGGTACTTTGTTCTTGGGTTTCAGCTCCATCTCTACTTGGAGTTTCGGACTGAACACTAGCTAATGTACTAGGCTTGTCTTCTGGTTTAATTTCAGGCTTGTCTTCTGGCTTAGTTTCAGGCTTATCTTCTGGCTCACCTTCTGGTTTACCTTCATGCTTGTTCTCCTTAGGACTGTCGGTTTCTTCATGAGCTGGAACGGTAGTGGTCAACACTTCTCCTCCGTGGGTAACCCTAGTAACCTGTTCCACTTCACCTTCTGGAACTAAACACACAATAGTGGTGGTTTCTTCTGGCTTAGTAGGAGTAATAGTCTTGGTGACGCGGTGATCTCCAGTCCAAGCAGAAGTAACGGTTTCACAGAGAACGGTTTCAGTCTCAGTGTAGTAGTTAGTCTCTACTTCTTCAGGTGTTTTAACAACAACTAAAGCTGGACCTCCATCACTTGGGATAACAGTTTCAGTAGTGACAAAAGTTCCTGTCCATGGAGTAGTGATGGTACTAGGACCTTCAGGAGTATTAACCTCAACAGTTACTGGATCACCAGGTTTAGAAGGAGTATGAGTAACAGTTCTGGTGGTAGTTCCAGTCCATGGAGTAGTAAAAGTAGTTCTACTTTCAGGTGTTAAGACTTCAATAGTAGTTGGGTCACCTGGATTAGAAGGAGTCTTGGTGATAGTACTAGTTTCAGTTCCAGTCCATGGAGTAGTCACAGTAGTTGGTTCACCTTCAGGAGTCAACACTTCAACTGTAGTAGGATCATCAGGGTTGGAAGGAGTATGAGTGATAGTAGTAGTACCACTTCCAGTCCAAGGAGTAGTGAAAGTAGTGGGTGGTATTTCAGGAGTGTTAACTTCAATACTTACAGTTCCATTAGGTTCAGTTGGAGTATGAGTAATGGTTCTTGGAGTCTTTCCAGTCCATGGAGTGGTATAAGTAGTTTTACTTTGAGGAGTTAAAACTTCAATAGTAGTTGGATCTTCAGGGTTCGATGGGGTGTGGGTAACAGTTGAAATTTCAGATCCAGTCCAAGGTGTAGTAAAAGTAGTTGGTGGTGGGTATGGAGTATTAATTTCAACACTTTCAGTTCCATTACCAGTAGCTGGGTGGGTAATAGTTCTTGGAGTAGAACCAGTCCATGGAGTGGTGAAAGTAGTGGTTTCAGAAGCAGGACAAAGGTTATTGTTATCAGGATAATACCAGTCAATGTCAGTACCTCTTCTTCTCGTTCCATCTGGGTAAGTCACTTCAACATCAAGAACAGCACCAAGGGGTTTAGCATTGTAGTAAACAAGTTTAATAGGATAGTATTCACCTTTTTTCAAAGTTCTTCTTTGATTACTTTCGGTAAAACCATTGACACTTCCAACTGTTTGTAAGTTATAGTTACCCTGGAAAGTACGTGGATGCTCACAACAGTCGGTTTCAGTAGTACCAAAAGCCATTATAGCACCATCATCTACCGGACCCAATTTGATGTTATAGTCCCCATCAGCTTCGGCTTTAAAATAACCAGATATCTTGAGACCAAAAGTTCTGGTGTTGGTATTTCTCCCATAGATGTTTCTGAAATCATCACCATTCTCTCTGATATTTCTGATATCAAAGTTAATGTTTCTAACGCCTGTAATAGTTTGAGCAGGAGCCCTATTGGATAACACATTAAGGTAGTCACGATATTGCTGAACAGTTCCACCTCTGTTGTATTCAGTGTTCAAGAACCCCACCTCGAGCCCTCTCTGAACAGACTCGGGTGTACACCCATCAAGGGCTAAAACTAAGTTGATAAGCGGAGCTATCAAGAAAAGCTTAAGAAGCATGTTTAACTTCAAAAATTCAGAAATCCCGGCTGTTTAAATACCTCTTCTAAGAACGTGAAGTACGGGGACAAAAATTTAACGGGTCCAATGAAAACGATTGTTTTTTTAACTCAACAATTACTTCATGCAATCAATTACAGGATGCGTTAAGTAATTTCCTCATCAAGGATGCTGTTGTATAAAAACGAAAATCCCATTAAGGCTTGTGCCCCGCCTCAAATTGTCAGACTTGTCTCTGTATACCGTGAACAATGATGCAGTGCTTACTTGCATTGTTGATGCTCTTTGTGCTGATCATTCTAGCCTGTTATAGATAATCTAATTGTTACCTACATGAAGGAACCAAACCGTTTAGGCATGAAGGTCTTATTTTTTAGTATCTTCTAGATACACTCCGTTGAAAGAAACCCAGCAAGAGCTACTGGGATAAAGGGACTGTGTTGCCCTTAATCTATTTTACTCCAACCATAGTCATATTTCATCAAATTTCATTGCCTCCCAAATTTCCACGGGCTCATCAATTGTTATTGATTCACAAAACACAGTCGCTCCAAAAACCATTGAGGTCCTCCAAAGATTTGTGGAACGGATATACCATTAAATTCCTCAAGCGAACTCCGAGAACAATAGCATTTTTTTCAAAAAATTGTAAAAGAGATACGAACTTCTTGTTTATTTTGGCTCCGCATTCCCTGTTCTCCACTAGCAGCATTCTTTCCAAGTTCACAACTAATCTTGGGTTGATAAAACCGATAAAGAGGCCCAAAAGGTAACTTGAAGTACAATTTTCAGCAGCTGCCACAGGTTCTGTGAATTGCCGTATTGTCCTGCAAGGCAGGATACCAGTCTAGTCACGTATCTTACAACAATGGTTAATGTATGGTTTGTAACATCCAGTTCAATTAGGCAACCTACAATTCGGATGTTTGGTTTAGTCAATTTAGATATGCAAGGTTCAAAACCTGGAGTTTTCCGTGATGGCTTATGAAAGAACTTGCTCTGAATACGAACACCCCTGCCCCTTTAAACCACTCAGTAAAAATTTTCCTGGAGTGGTAACTGTACTTCATCATCCAGCTTCAAAGAACGGACTGCATTCACCACGTTCATAAGTTGGTTCGTGAATTTGGACAAGGCTCGTTTTCGCTAGATCTTACCGCGAAATAAAGATTCAACGTTTCAACGGCTTTTGAAACTCCAATTTCTTTTAATTCACCCTACCTCTGGTACCTCATACTCCGTACGCCTTTACTAGTTCTTTATTTACGTACTCCTACCCCAAAAGGCAAAACACCCAAACCTTAGTTACTGAAAGTTGGTGCCTGAAAAATGAAGTATTAAAATAAAAAATGAGGTACTATATTCGCAACAATGGGTTTCATGGTTAAAATCTCGCTACTGTACGCACCATCTCTCGAGAATAGCCATATGCACAAAACAATGGCCGTTTAAAAAATGTTACCTTAACCTATAAGATAGCAACACGACACGATAGGTTAAAACCCCACAAACTTTTTAGGTAGAATCAAAAGCCACTGAACAAGTATAAACGGTGAAGGGGTAAACCCTGTATGATGCAAACACTGAAGTGAGTGTTTCTGAATTGAGTATTTAGGGAGCATTACAAAGAAAAATCGCAGCGTATACTTAATACCGTTTCAAATAAAGGCTACTATGCGTGATACAATAGCTGCAACCTGCGATTAAGCAAATGATGATTCTGCATGGTTTCCGACACGGATCGAATTTGGAAAATGTTCACTGGTCTCGAGGTAAAGCATACATGCTGCTTAGCATCAAAGTTGAATTTCTAATGGTTTATTTGGTATTATAAGACATGGTGCGTACTTTAGATTTTGTTAGACTAATTTTGTTCTTATTTTGGACTATTTTTTTCATAAAATCTTTCATCGAAATTAAATATTTTTGAAGATCTTCATAACACTGCAGATCTTTTTCTTACGCTTGGAAAAACGGGAAAAACGACATGCATAGATCGACGTGTACTTTTTTGTCCAATTGAGTGGAGACATAATACATCCATGCCTAGAAACAGGATTCAAGAGAATGATTGTGTTTAATTTCCAATGTTTAATTTTCAGTGTTGAATTTATCAGAAAATTATACAGTGTGTTACAATTTAACTAAATTCTTAAACATTGGCTAATTTCAAAGCTGTTCGTAAAAATATTAGGTTCAAATTGCCTTGAACACATTTATTGTTTGGTGTGGAGTTAGTGTGACTGGGCTAAAATTCTCTAATTCATTCCTGCGTGCTGTTAGTAAGTGGAGTTTTGTGGCCCATAATTGTACATAAATGAGATTCGGGTTTATTTTAAGAGAGGGGGGTGAACAATCCATGAGTATTCCCAATATTACATTTTTGTTTTAGTTCTTAGCCAGCATTGCAGGGGACAAGTTTCATAATTAGATACGCTTTAACAATGAAATCTTGGTCATGTTCCAATATAACAATGGTGAAAAAATAATTCATATTTTCATGTGAGCGGGTGTCATAATTTCGGACGGTAGTCTTTTAGAACGGACTTACAAGGCCAGAATTTTTCTAGGAGTTTACAAGACTTGCATTGTAAATCCAACAGAACGTGTCCAGAGATTTCTAAACATCTACAAAAGTTTTGCAGTATGAAATATCCATTAAATACCCATCAGAAACAACCAGATGAGACTAAAAATGGACTTTATTTCCACTTCCCATGACTATATCATACAAGTTACTCAGAAAACCGTTCAACTGGAGTACCCTGTGTTTCATGGAGAGACTATCCCAAATTCATCGTGTTTCCTACTCCCTTAGGATTATCGTCTTTCCAGTCATCCCAATCACGTTTTCTGTATTCCTCCATCTCATCTGGTTCTTCTTCGTCCTCGCTATTTGCGGGGGGCTCTTCTGGAGCAGTCATTTTCCCATTTGCAAGCTCGTAATCAAGAAATTCGTCTACGGTCATCGAAGGAAGAACTTGGCCAGTTCCGAAAACCTTTTTCTTCAAATCGCTTCTCGTTAACGTAAAAGGCTGAAGAACTTTACCCTTGTTCACAAGATCACTTATACGTTGGTTTCTCGGTATGGTTTCAAGTCTTGTAGTATAGTCTGAAGGATCCTGTTTTTTCGTTTGTTTTTGTTCAGGAGTACTTTTTGGACGGTTTTTAAGAACCTGGAGCTCCATCTCCAAAAGTTGGAGTGCATTGAGCGTTTTGATAATAAGCAAGTTGATCTGGTCCAAGTATACTTGCCTCTTTACGTCTTCATCAGTAGAAGCATCTACAAATTCCAGTTTTGATTCCAACTCTTTTTCATAGCGATACTGTTGGATTTTCTCTTCTCTAGATAAATTGTAGCCGTCCAATTGCTTCGTTTGCAACGAATTTAAAAGTTCCAACTCTTTGAGCCTATCCAAGTACTGGGTGAAAAATTGCTTTGAAAGCTCCAAATTTTCGGGTTTGAACTCAACACCTATTGCACCCTTTTCGCCAGACATGCAGTTCAAATAAAGCTCTCCTAAGTAATAACTAACATTCAAAAATGGAAGGTAATTGACGTTTATCTCTTCTACAAACTCATTGTCACTGAAAAGGTCAAGGTCCCGAATAATTTTGTCGATAAACCTGAACTCCTGAATCAACAGCAAGAGCTCATGCTGATACAGAACCAGGATCTTTGGACTAGCATTAGCCTGAAGTGACTTGTAAGATTTGACCAAAAGCTGGTACTTTTCACCCACAGTAAGATCCATAAGTCGCGAACGAAAACTGAGATTTGTCATGAGTGCCCCCGGATACTACGAGTTGTACAGAAGGTCTACAGTTGGTACAACATTAACCGATGCATTGGACCAGCTTATTTCGGATGAGAAGATCCAGCCTCAACTCGCCATGACGATTCTTACCAACTTTGATAGAATCATCAGTGAGTTGTTAAAGCCTGAGCAAAATATCGCAAAATCCAAGTTGACTTTCAAGGGTGACTTAAGCACTTACAGGTTTTGTGATGATGTGTGGACATTTATAATCAAGAATGTATTGATCAAATTGACCGATACAAACAATGCTGATTTGAGTGATGAAGTCACCGTTGATAAAATTAAAATTGTTGCCTGTAACTCCAGAAAAGCAGGTGATGCTTAGTGTATAATAGAATAGTAATAAAAGGTTTGGATTCATTTAGTTCTCTATTTATCTATTTAAAAAAACTGATCACAGCGTATTTTCCACTAGCAGCCCACTGATGTCCAGCTTCTTTGATCAATTTTTCATCTACTCCAGCTGGTAACCCAACTACCACATCTGCTTTACAAGTTCTAAGAGACACAAGTGGTAAATTGGCAGAAGCCAAGTCTTGAATAGCAGTGGAGAATGGGGTGGTTTTGTCCCAGTTTAAGTCTCCAGTGAGTTTTCTGTAGTTCAAGTCTCCTTTGAAAATTAACAACAGCGAATCCTTGAGCTTATCGTAGACAGGAAACTTAGCTAAATCCCAGAATTCATTGGCATAAGTCCAGAAAGGATCGTTCAAAACAACGAATTGGCCACTTGAAAGATACCCCTTGATTCTAGTAACAAAGTTATCAGAATGGGTATCTTTAAATTCGGCAATTCCCTTAAACAATTCGTCAAAGTCTTTGATTAAAGTATCACTAACAAACCAAGGAATGTTTTTACAGTGGAAATTGACCTTTTTGGCCAATTTAGACTCGAGCAAAAATACAGCTAATACCAAATCACTGAATACTTCAAACCCAGAGTTATCGAGAATAATATCTACAGTTCCTGCTGGTTTTGAAGCCAAGTGCTGAAATGCTTTTTCTGTGTCATTGGCCAAGATATTCTTCTCATTTTCCTTTCTAGTTTCAGCTCCCTGAAGAGATTTTATATCTTCCAAGCTGACATTTCCTGCTAAAAGTGACAAATCTGTAGAGTTACCCCAGAGGGAAATATCGATAAATTCCTTGAAGTAGATGAACTTTTCATCTTCAGCCAAATCAAAGTTGAAACCATCGATTTTCTTGCACAATTCTTTAACTCCGTGCTCACTAGACTTCAAAGTATTTTGTTTGAGCTTGTTGAAGATATCGTATTCAGATATATTAGCCTTTAAAAAGACATTGTTGATCACGTGGTAGAGGTAACACTCTAAGTATAACCAAGGTCCGTTCCCCCAGTTGTAAGGTTTGAATTGTTTGTTGTAGAGAGCCAAATCTGGGTTTAATTTAATTTCTTCCTCGGTGAAAGGGACAATTTTCACGTCTTTTTCAATCTCAGCTAAGAGCTTTTGGAATTGAGGTATCAATTCCGGGTGGTCCAGTTTGAGGTCTTCAATGGCACCACTGACGATCTTGGGCCATCTGGTTCTGACTGTTGAGTAGCCAAATGATTGTGGATCTCCGGTAGAGGCAGCTTGTGGGAGCAGCATAGTTGAATTCGCGATTCATTTGGAACTCGCATTTATGAAAAGCTGTTGCTCGATCCTTTATACAAAGTTGAGAATTGGATATATTGTAAAATTAACAAAATGGAGTGAAAACATAAGGTTTTTAATTTTTAATTCTGTTCAAATCGATCAGTTGAGTATTATTCACCACTGAAGAAAAGCCAATACAAGAATCCCCAATCTAGTTTGGTTGGTCTTTCTATTTTGTGAATTTTGAGCTAAAACTATACGCTTGATTCTAGAGATTTAGATCTGTAGGCCTTGTATTTTTGAAAGAACTTATCCTTCGTTTATTTAGTTTTTAGTTTTAAAATCCACCAGCTGTAACACATCACTTGGTCAAAATGAAGATAATCTAGTATTACAGTTAGAGTATACACAATAAAGCATACATAACTTTCTAAACAATAATACCAATTCTCAGTATATTTTTAACCTGCACCGTAAATTGATATCATTTCTCAATTGAGATTTAATACTTTTAGCACCCATTGTTTTGCCGCCATTAAGATTCAGTTGCTTTTTTTTCAAATTTGATAAACCAGTAATACAAATAAAAAAGATTCAGATGGACAGCAGAACTATTGACCAACTATTGACCAAGATATTCCACAACTGGAGAATAAACAAGCTAGCATTCCTACAGAATTTCTAGATGACCCTGAAGCTGAACTGGAACTTGAAAAGTACTTGTTTCTCATTACATTCGTTGCAAGAACTTGAATATGAAGTAGATACCACTAGGTTAAAGCCGTAAAAACACTCGGTGCAAATATTCTGGCTTTATCCAAAGGACGAATGTGCTGGGGGATAAAGTACTGCAGATTGAAGCAAAAATTCGTATGTTTCAAGAGTATGTAATGTTGAATGATAAGCTTATGTTACCCCTACACCCACCCTGTGCCCCATCACCTTGACTCTAAAGTAATGCCTTATGACTATCAAATGGCCAGACAAGTCAAAATTACTACCCCTGGACATACGATTAGAAAACCAAATTGGTGGTTTATGCAGCCACCCATACACCATTGTTTCTTACAGTCAAGTTTTACAACTTTAGGGAGTTTGGTTAGTTACTGGTACGAAGTTCTGTTTCTGGAAACTGAAAGCTTGATACCTTGTGTGCTGCGTAGGAATGCTATGTAAGGGGATCTATGGAGAAAGGAAACCAAATCCTATTTGTACCAAGAAAGGATGGGTTATGACCAGTACAAGTAACAGCGATATTCCCCATACCACTCCTTGCCAAAACTTCAAAGGTATGTCGCTCAAGGAAATAGCTTAGAGGGTAGATGAGATTCGAAATCATGGTACACCTAGAGACAAGAATATTTCTAACTTTTTCAGAGAAATCATGTCTAACCCCGATAAATTATCATTGGAATTAGAATATTCATTGAGTCAGCACTGTCATAGGTAATTGTATCAAAACATGAAGCGTATTCTTTGTTTATTATCTCAATTGAATAGAGAAAACAAAGTATATTTGCATACCTTCAATTGGGCCTACAAGTTTTTTTACAGTATTTTGATCGATAGTTTGCATTTAAGTTGAATACTTCTTGAAAATTCTCAACACATTCTGCTATATTCCAATAGTAAATCAATCTATCTCTTGATTCCCTAGATCGCCAAATCCCTTAATTCCTGACCAACTCGTCAACGGCCCACATGCCCCACAGCACGATACGCATCGCGTGGTAGGCGAATGTTCGGTGCAGCACTAAATAAGCGCGTTAGCTGGCTACAACTTCAAAATACCAGCATTCCTAGCATCATCAGATTAACTCAATTGCCCAACAAAACACCATAAATTCCCATACCAACCCTGAACTGCACATTTAAGTCAGAAACATATATTGAAACACTAATAAACATATACTACAACAATTAAGTACTATTTTTCTTTGCGTACTCTTCCTTTTGCTTCTCGTATCTCTTCTTATCGTCTTCAGCCTTCTTTTCGTAAGGGACTTTTTCGTCAGCACTTAAAGCTTTCCATTTTTCACCTAATAATTTACCGACTTGACCAAAAGTGATACCTGGGTTTTCAGCTCTAACAATATCTCTGTTTTCATTGGCAAAGAACATATAAGCACTTAAAGATCTCTTTGGTGCATCTGGGTCCTTCTTTTTTCTAACGGTTCTTTTCTTTTCAGCAGCCATTTTTATCTAGTTGTTAGTAAAAATCAAAAATTTGCACCTCAGAAATATATTATTATTTATATTCTGTCTTTGTTTATTTTTCGCAATTACTGAACCCGTACAAATCGCGTAAAAACAAAAATGTAATTACCACGATTGGACCTAATTTACTACCAAAGCTATGGCTATTGGTATAAAACCTTCGCGAATAATACCAGTGTATTGCCCAATTCCACCCTATTATCCCCTCTACATCATAACCCGCAAATACATCATTTTTGCGTGCAATGGTAATAAACACACGCCTACGCCTTTACCTAAATTGTTTGGGCGCGGTGTTCGTATAGGGCAAATTGAATGTCCTGCTTCTGAAAATTTGCTGGATTTTTTAGAGCAATCAACTAATGATAATCAATTAGATATTAATAGTATTATCATTAATTTAATTCATTTTGCCTAGTTTCGTCTACCCGCTTATTCACCATCTCGCGACGCTTACTTATGAATCCAGCTGCGAAAATTGGAATTTCGCAACTGCAACCACAAGCTATTGATGATAAGATTAACAAAGGTTAGGGGCTAATAAAGCTGACTTGAAAGGTTTGGGAAGTTTCAATTGTTGACAAAGTATTGGAATATTGAATCATTTTGTAATAATTTCAAATTGAGCCACTTTTTTATTTACTGCATTTGTGTATACATACATTTACTATTGTAGTGATAAAAAAACAAGTAGTAGGGGAGGAAAAAAGGCGAATTATTTAGTGATGGTTTTTACTGTGGTGATACATACTACCGGTGGTATGAGAATTACTCTGGTCCGCGCTGTTTTTTTTCAACCGGAACTTTATTTTTCCCCTCGATTCTTTCTAGGCATTTTCGCTTGCTGATGTAATGGTGTGACACTTCAATTAACTTTAATTTTCTTCTCTTGGTAATAACTTCTCCATCATATGACTGGTTTATATTAGAAACCCGTCTAATTGAGTAATAAGTAATGTAGGTGTCCCGTGGCTACAAAAGAAATGAATTGAAGTAGCTAAACTGAACTAAAGCTCTAAATGTCGTTTTTGACACTTTGTACATAATTTACAGTAGCATTTTCATTTATTTGGTTCCGGACTTTAATCAAATTTTCTGTGTATAGAATTCATTTGTTCAATAACTGTAAGGGGAAAGCAATATAGCTTTGTAACTGTGTTTTCAGGTACCAAAACTAATGGGTAGCTGTAGTTGTAAAGGGCCTTAAGTTGGTCTGCGGTTGTAAAAGCACTTCAGATACTTTCCTTAATTTCAGTTATTTAGTCAAGTTTACGAGTTGATGTTCAAGTATACTTGTCTCTGTTAAAATCACAACTTGAGTCTGTTGGTTTGATCTGTTCCACCGTTTGCAAAATTGGATGTATTTAGGTGAGTTTAGAGCTTAGTCCAACACCAGTTCCTGGATGTTTGAGAGCATCTCGAACACTAGAATCTAAGGAAAATGAGGCGTAGATCTTGGGGTTTCGCTGTGTTCTCGCCTGTAAAGTCAGACACTAGCTGCAATAAATATAAATTGAGAGTGCATCAAGGCTTTGAATAACTCAGGGCATTGGCTGCAAAATTGTGAGAATCCGTCAATTCGAACATTTTTTAATACAAACCACTATTCCAATCTCCATATCAGGTCTACATCTATCATGAGAAATGTTCACTCTGTACACATCTAAGTCTATAAATTATAATACCGTCAACACCTCGTCTACAAAACTAATCCGTGTCCTTACATTACTAACTAACTAGCATTAGTACCAACCGTTTCTGTACTGGTTGGTATCTTGATAACCATATTGAGGATACTGTTGATAGGCACCAAATTGAGGCATCATTGGCTGCTGTTGTGGAGCTTGAGGAGCCTGTTGAGATTGTGCCTGTTGTGCCTGAGGTTGCTGAGGTTGCTGAGGTTGTTGAGCCTGTTGAGCCTGGCCTTGAGCCTGAGGAGTCACATTCGCATTACTTACACTTGGGGAAGCGAAACCATTTTGGTTCAAGCCTTGGGCATAAAATTGTTGAGGCTGATAGTAGTATGGATAATTGTATGGATAGTACATTTGACCAGGATTTTGACCTGGAATACCAGGAACTGGTGGTTGTTGTGGTACACCAGGTTGTTGAGGTTGTTGAGTCTGGTTACTGGATTCACTCTGACTGCTTGGTTGAGAGTTTGGAGCCTGATAATATTGCTGGTTCAAGTTAACTGGCAGCTGATTAATTTCAGTTGATTGACCAGAAGTTTGTGGTTGTGGTTGGCCTTGAAATTGCTGTAAATTAGCCAATTGTTGTGCAGCCAAATACTGGGCATTATAGTTGGAGTAATCGACTGGGAATCCTCCATATTGGCCAGGAATCTGTTGGGTTTGCTGAAATTGCTGGGTTTGTTGGTTAGGAAATTGGTTGTAGTAGTCGTTCTTTTGTTGTTGTTGCTGGTAGTAGTATTGGTTGTAGCCGTCTTCTTGTCCTGGAGCTGGGGTTTGGCCTGGAGCTTGTTGAGCTTGTTGAGCTTGTTGAGGCTGTTGAGGCTGTTGAGCTTGTTGAGGCTGTTGAGCTTGTTGAGTTTGTTGAGCTGGAGCCTGGGCTGAAGCCTGTGGTTGAGCTTGAGCTTGAGTTTGAGTTTGAGCTTGAGCTTGAGCTTGTGGCACTTGTTCAACAGGAGCTTGTTCTACTGGGGCTTCAGCAACTGGAGCTTCTTCAGGAATTGGATCGACTTCTGGGACTTCCTTCTTTTCGTCCAAAGACAAAGAGCCGAAACTGACATTGACATTATTGACATTATTAGGCAAAATTACAGAAGGCTCATCGTTTACTGGTTCTGGGATTTGAGGAATCGACTGTTTGATTTCTTCAAGGTCTAATTCAGAGCTCACAGGTTCGGATTTTTCAGCTACCTCTTGTTTAGGTTCCTTCTTTTGTTGTTGCTTCTTTTTAGCCTTAGGCTTAGGAGCTAACATCGAAGCCCATGAAGTTGAAGTAGGTTTAGCCTGGTCTTTCTTTGGTTTTGAAGCTGGTTTTTGTGTGGATTCAGCAGCTGCTACGGCTGCTACGGCTGCTTCTACGGCTTCAGGAGCTATTTCAGGTTCAGGGACATCAGAAGGTTCATTAATTGGAAGAGTCTTTTCTTCGGTCTTTGCGTTTTCACGAGATAAGGCAGCAGCCCAGGATGAGCCTGTAGCAGGCACAGATGCACTAGCAGATGTAGATGTAGATGTAGATGAAGGAGTAGAAACAGAATTGTCTATGGTTTCTTTCTTTTCCTTTTTCACTGGAGCTTTCTTGGCCACTGGTTTCTTTGTATTTGCTCTTGGCTTGCTTATGTGTTTTTTTGCAGCATTATTACCTGGATTTACATTTATTGGCTGATCTTTTTCTTTATCGTCTTGGACTTTCTTTTTAGGTTCTTTCTTGATAGGTTCCCATTTGGATACTTTACCATTTACAATTAAATCAATCACTACTTCTAAATCTTGATTGTTCTCATGTAATAAACTCGATAAATCATCTCTGCTCCAGTCGGGGAACATCTCACTGAGACTCGTCAAATGTGTAGAAGAAATCTCTTGAGATCCGGATTGGCCTCTCTTCAGTGTCTTATGTTTTCGGGTAGACATTATCCTTGTATATAGAACTGATCCTGAAGTAGGTTTGCTTAGTTTTAACAATTTTTGTCACTGGTTTTGCGAAGATGAAATTTTTCGTCGAACTTTTTGCGGGTCGTGTGAGCTCAACTATAGATTGCAAATATTTAGCTACTATATACATTAGTCAAGTTAGAATCCTGGGGGATTGGTAAAGTTTGACTGACTTTTGGAACAATGATTTCGTTTACTGTCAGGGTGAAAAGTCCATCAATCAATGGCTTAAGTTCGTCTCCTATTTGCTTAAAATCTGGGTATGCATTCACTTCAAGTAATTGCACTTCAAGCTTATCACTAACAATAAAATCTACTCCGAAAAACTCAACTGCGTTCAGAAGTGGCTGGAAGTTGATCCGATCAACAGAACTGGCGGCCTGGAACGTCTGGCTTACAATTTGGCAAACTTTGTTGTAGATGATATTTTTGTCAAACTTGTCGATTCCCTTTAAATCCCAGAACTTTTCCACCAATGCTTCTTCTCCCTGGAGACATGTATTGGTGAGATGGCCTGCAAGAGGAACCCCGTTTTCCGTGCTGTGTAAACTGAACTTTTGCCCGGCGAAAAGTGCCAATATTTGTTTATAGACATACACTTGTAAGTTCCCACTGGTAACAACGTATACTCTAAGATGGAACTTTCTGCTATCGTATTCGGGAAGAAGAAGAGGATTACTTTGGTATTCCTGGACAATAAACTGTCTTAATTGTGAGGTTATGACTCCGTTATTATCTTCATTTTCTTCCTCTTCTTCTTCCTCTTCATTTTCTTCAAACAGATTGAAAATTTCCTGAAGCTGGTCAATTGTCTTGAACAAACGAATTCCCTGGCCTTTATCGCTCATGCTGGGCTTGAGAATCCAGTACTTGTCGTTCAGGTTGACCTCATCTCTCAACTCGTAGCAGTCGTCCAAAGCATCGTCAAGAAACTCAGCAAAATCAAGCTCAAAATGGTACGTTTGAGGATGACTGGTTTTCAAAATCGAGTTGGGGTGTTTGGCCGTGAATTGGTGGATGGTGTTGGCAAGATAGTTCTTTCTGATAAGCCCCTTTCTGTAGATATTGGAGGGAATAAAGTAGTGTTCTGGGTGTTTTTGGATCAAGTCAATATCCAAATCTTCGTATTCTGCGTAATGGAACACTTTGATTTCCGGCAACTGGGAAAGAATCAGTTTATCGCTGGTGATTTCAAATCCTTCACTTTCAAAGGCCTTCTTGAGTGGTGAATGTGTATAATGAGACTCATCTATATCAAGTAAAAGGTACTTTTTGACATCTTCGTGCTTCTTTTCGGTGAGTTTGATCTCACCAGAAAGGGGCTCAAGCTGCTGAAATTTGGCTCTCAACGGCGTAACACTGATATTGTTTCCAAGCAAAACCCGGTTATCACTGTGATCAAAATCTGCCAATCCGTCCTTGTAGACTTTCTTGAAATTGGGTGACCAGTCAAAATGGGTATCGTCGACTTTCTTGTAAATTGAGTGCCCCCACTTATTTCCAAGAATTGGAGCGTAGAAAACCCCGGTATTTTCAAGAGATAATTCAGGATTCAACGGTACGTTCACGGTGTACAAGTCGACGTGGTCGTGCCACGAGTCGTACAACTTTTGGGCCAATTTGACCGAAAGTTCACTTGCCTTTCTGAGTTCATGGAAAGTGTGGCTCGGACTCGAATACGAGTAGCTGATAGCTATAGCCTTTTTCTCGTGCAAAACTCCTTCCATGGCACTTCCCACTGTTCCACTAGCCAAAATATATAAATTACTGGAATTTTTACCAAAATTAGGACCTGAGATAACCAAATCGACGTCTGGGAATAAATGATTCAAACCCACATCGGTACAAGCAGCCGGAGTAGAATCGATTAAACTCCATTCCTGATACCCTGGAAGCAGTTGTTGGGTATCAAAAGGCCCCTCGTATGAATTGATATTTTCGTTCTCTTCATCTGTAGAAATTTTGGTGTACAAAAAAGTTCGGGTCAAGTTCTTACCTGCAAAGTGGGCTTTCCCGATCCAGGATCTCTGCTGATTAGGCACACAGATAGACAACTTCCAATTTGTATTTCTGTGGATCTCATCAACCAAGTACTTGATATACGGGCACGTTGTGTCGTCCAAAGGCCCGTCGTCGTTTACAAGCAAAATGTGCATTTTCAAGGTTTGTAAGTATAGTATTGAATTAGTTCGCACAATTTTTTCAACAAACGATGTCGTTTTTTATGGGAAGCCAAACGCAGTACCAGAGCGTTGACCCGGAGAAGGTCAAGCTTGCACAGGTACAGTTTGAGGCACAGAACACGATGTTCAAGGCCATCTTACTGAAGTGTAACCAAAAATGCATAGGCATCGAATACGCAGAGGGAGAGTTAAATGGTGGTGAAATGAGCTGTGTGGATCGGTGCGTACTGAAATTTTTCAAGACAAATGTAATGGTGGGACAAAGTGTTCAGTATAATAGAGATTTTAATATGCAAAAAATGCCAGAGTACAAAAAAGTACAACAATATATAAATAACGTGTAAATAATAAACGAGATACGATTGTTAATTCACTATTTAAATTAAAGTTGACCCTTGGTGTGGAAAATATCCAAGGCTTCGGTGATTCTAGCACTCATGGTCTTTTCACCTTCTCTAACCCAGACTCTTGGGTCAAAGTATTTCTTGTTTGGCTTATCTTCACCATCTGGGTTACCAACTTGACTTAATAAGTAATCCTTCTTGTTTAAGACATAATCTCTAATACCAGTTAAGTAAGCATATTGACAGTCAGTATCCAAGTTAACCTTAACAACCCCATGAGAGATAGCAGTGTCGAATTCTTGTTGAGAAGAACCAGATCCACCGTGGAAAACGAGGAATAATGGCTTATCATTATCAGAACCAGTTTGCTTCTTGGCGAAAGCTTGGTGATCACCTAAGATTTCTGGTTTTAATTGAACATTACCTGGCTTGTAAACACCGTGAACATTACCGAAAGCAGCAGCAATGGAGAAGTTTGGAGAAATTGGGCTTAAACCTTCATGAACCTTGTAAACGGTTTCTGGTAAGGTGTATAAACTTTCCTTTTGAACATTTTCGTTGTTAACACCATCTTCTTCACCACCGGTGATACCGATTTCCATTTCTAAGAATTGACCCATTTTGCTCATTCTTTCGAAGTATTTGATACAAGTACCAATGTTTTCTTCGTCACTTTCTTCAGACAAATCTAACATATGGGAGGAGAATAATGGAGTACCGTTAGCAGCAAAGAATTCTTCATCAGCCTTCAACATACCATCGAACCAAGGTAACAATTTCTTAGCACAGTGATCAGTGTGTAAGATAACTGGAATACCATAAGCTGGAGCAATAGCTCTAATGTAATGAGCAGCAGCAATAGAACCTTGAATAGAGGCAGATTGATCCTTGTTATCAACACCTTTACCAGCAAAGTAAGCAGCACCACCTTGAGAGGTTTGTAAAATGATAGGACTCTTGCTATCTCTAGCAGCTTCTAAAGCAGCAACGACAGTTGAAGAAGAAGTTACATTAATGGCAGGAATGGCAAATTGATTCTTTTGAGCGTATAAGAACAATTGACGAACGTCGTCACCGTAGATAACACCAGACTTGGTTTTTAAAACGTCTAAAGCGGACATGATTAAATAACTTAATTAATTATATTTATATTTATTAGCGAGGTGGGAATCTCCTCCTTTTATAGTTGTTGGAAAAAGTGCGTAGTGAAAAACTATAGTTTCACATCACCTCATGTTACTGTAGTTATAGCAATTGATTTTAAAAATTTCACAGCGTGTTTAGATTCTAACTAGTTCTAACAAAGAATTATTTACTAACATCTAGACTTCTTTCAGAGTTTGCGGTTGGTTCAGCGTGCCTTTTTTACCGTACAATCTGCGCAGCAAAACTCCGAAGGATCACAATCATCCGGAACAAATATCTATGAGTTTCACACGCAATTTCGTCAGATGATCTCATCGGGTTAATTATGACGTATATAAAGGTATATTGAGTTTGATGCTGCAATTTCGGTTTATTTTGCAACAACTGATTCAGTTTAGTTTAGTATTACCATTTCATTCGAAGTATGGGGTAATTAAACCCCATTTTAACCCGGTGGTGTACGGATGAAGTTGGTCCATCTGCCCGAGCAAACTTAGTCGCGATCCCGGCAGTCCGTAGGATTTTCACTATTCGCACTTTTGTAGGGCGCAACGTTTTGCAAACTCATGTCTATCAGCTATCAACAATTTGATCCTCTGTCACATGATCAGTTTGAAAAAATCCTGAATTTAATTGCTATACATCTTAGTGAACCTTACTCAATCTATGTATATTGGTATTTTCTAAATAACTGGCCACAATATTGCTACATCGCAAGCATCGACAATCGAATCATCGGGGTTCTGATCTCGAGAATTAATAGCCACCGCGAGGTGCGGGTCCGGGGGTATATCGGAATGCTTGTTATAGAACCGGAGTTTCGAAAACAGGGTATTGCCAAAAAGCTTGTGATGCTTACTATAAATAATATGATCGAGGTCGATCACGTGGACGAGATCTCATTAGAAACTGAGGTTGTTAATAAGGGTGCTATTAGGTTATATGAAAGTTTGGGATTCTTAAAGGTAAAGAGATTGTATAAATATTACTTAAATACGCATGATGCTTTTAGGCTTATACTTCCTGTGAGCGAGAAGGCGTTTAAGAGAATAGCATTTTTGGAACCTATAAGTTTTAATGCGGGTTAGCCCGGGGATAAGTTTGTATATAGTATAATTCACATAATTGGCCCTCCAACAAATAAATTCTCTAGTCAAGTATCTACCTGGTCAATTACTGATGTATCCCTGGTAACCTTCTACTGGAGGTATTGGTATTACTGAGGTTACCAAAGGAAAAGATACCATTGATGTGTGGTTTGATTCTGGTACAAGTAAGGTCAATTGTTTGATCTAGTATATTGTCTAGTATTTTGATCTAGTATGTTGTCTAGTATTTTGATCTGGAATCTTGTCTAGTATTTTAATCCAGCTAATTACTGTACTATTCTGGCAATCGCCAGAGAACTCCGATTAATTTATAATTACTACATATCTACTCATCTTCGTCAAACTTAGGAGCCAAGTAGAATCTCAAATATCCCCCAGCATCTAACTTATACTCAAATAAAGCTGGGGTCTTGTCTGCCAACTTAATGGTAATAGTTGATGATAAACTGGTGGCCTTGACTATATCACCCAAGTATTTCAAACCAAAAGTTAAATCAACTGGATTATCCAAATTGATACCAACACTTTGTTCAGGGTGGTCGAGATCACTGTATGGCTTTAAAACAACTGACCCGTTTCCACTTTCACCTTCACTGGAAAATTTGACAGAATCTTTGGTAACTACAATATTCAAAGATTCACTCAAGTTTCTTAAATCACGTACAACTCTGCTGAATTCTGTAGTAGGCATTGTTATGGTACCATCGTAATCCATATCGTCAATATTTAAGAAATCACTGTCGATATCAATTAATTTCAATGAGTATTCACTGACTCTTTCCTTCTTCTTATCTTCAAAAATAGTCATTACACTGTCAGGCTTATCTTCAGCCAATAAAGTCAAGAAGTCTTCGTTGTTACCACATCTTAAAATCTTACTGAAACTTTCTAATTCAATACCTAAAGTGATATCTCTGTCGCATCTGTATTCAGTAAATGCACTTTGACCCACTAATAATGATACCAATAAAACTCTGGAATCATCAACGGCTTGCACAGTCAAACCGTGTTCGGTACAATTGAAGTTACATATTTTGACTGAATCCTTGATGGAATCAACAATCTTCTTTAATAAGGATGCTTCGTCGAATTTACCTTCTAACATGGTGTAAGTTTTTGAGATTTTTCACTTGAGATTCGTCAATTAAGACGCGTCGGTCGTGCGCGTAGCGAGCTATCGTGATGCCAGTAAATTTTGTTTACAGCAAGAAAACGCTTAGATGGCTGGAAGATGGTTGGTTTGGTTCGTATTCGGTACTGCTATTGTGTGGTGGCTGTTTTTCAATTTTCTGTAATTTTTAGTATTTTCTTTATGATATTTTATCTCATAATTACAAATATTAGTTGAAATTAAGGGTTCAAAAAAACAGTTGCGAAATTCACAAAGTTCAATTATTATGAATTTTACAATTCTAGAGAATACTAGATACATGAGAAAACCATCAAAATTCAAATTTAAAACGTTTGTTACATAGCTCTTCTACATTCTATAGTACACTAATTACTTTTTTTTTCATGCATCTCCTTCCCCCATTTAAGTAAGTTTGCCTTCAACCTGTCAGCCCTCACAATATTGTTTCTCAATTTTTGTAGGTTCTTAATATGCTCTTGCTGTCTTTGTATACTGACCTGTAGATAATTGATCAAATCCTCCTTGACGTTATTGGCTTCATCTTCTTTTCCCTCTTCAGGCTCTTCAACAATCCGGGCCTGATGAGCTTCATACTTCTTTAACGTCTCTGGTAACATGAAAAACGGATCTGAAACATCGTCATTATCGTTGTTGCTTGTACGAGTAATACGCTTGGGTATTCCATTTTCTTCTTGCTTGACATCATTTTCTAATCCTTGAAACCTACTATCTTCATTAACCAATCCGTGATCATATTCAGGTAATCCCAAATTGTTCTCGAGTAAATAATACCAGTCTTCTCCATTTAAAACTTGCAATAATTTATTAAACCAGTTCAAAGTTTCCTGCTCGCTTTCAATAAGCTCAATGAGTTCACTGGCCAAACGGCTCAAAACATTCAGTTGATACGTTTTCAGTACAGCCGGATGACTTACAAGTTCACTCGGATGCGTAAGAGACAGTAAGATCTTTGTTATGTCCAAATCTTGTAAGGGGTTATCATCATCTTCTTCGTCGTTTTCTTCATCCTCATCTTCATCAAGTTCTTCGTCATCACTTTCACCATTCACTTGTCTTTCATACTTGGCACGTTTGTATTCATCTGTAGTCTTGTAATAGTCTGACCAACGTCTTTTATTACGAATACCCGCAACTTGAATGGTTTTATTACTGGAAACTAAATAGTTTACCCCATTATATTCAACCACTTTAGGTGTTAAATTATTATCATATTCAGCAAGTTTCTTACCTCTATTAGATTCTAAAATATGGGAATCGGCATGGACTGGTAACAGCTTGTTGATAACAGCTTGTTTAAGTTTACTGATCACTTCAATACTTGTTTCGTCCAACATACCAACTTTGTTGCAGTTTATTTTAGTCGCGAAAAGGAGCAAAAGACTCCAACTGCAACTTAATAGAACGGGTGGTTTATAAAACATGCTGTCAAATGCCGTAATAGAGGCTAATACAGCCACGGCCACAACCCGAGATACAATTGAGTCCATGTCTTTTCTTATGATATATAATGGTCATAATGGTGATATGACAAAGATCCCTAAACCGATACGGTATCACACGCTAAATGACTTTAAACAGTATATTTATGAATCTTTTACTAATTATATAATAGAAAATCCAGATAATATCTTTCTTCTTACTTCGTTTGGAATTAAGTTGAACTTTAATATCATTAATGAAATCAACGAAGTTTATGTTTTTGATAAGCGAATGTTTAATCAAGGTGACCATTCTAATTCATACTTTGAGCACAATCTCGGTAATTTTAATAATCTAATGGTGGAATTTAGCCTGTTGAAATCGGAAAATGTCCTTCCTCTGAATCCGGGAAATATCAAACAGATGTCCTCAAATCTTAAACGTTTTAATACATGGAGTCAAATCCTTTTAAATCACTGCGTTAAACTGAGTGACTTGATCAAAAATCAATACTTGAAGCATCTAAATAATATTTTCAAAAGCTTGAATGTTATCTTTCAGTTCATAAATAACTTCATTTCCGGTATAGAAAAGAACTTTAACAACTACTACAATTATATTAAACTTCTCAACTTCAAGAGCTTACAAAGCACATGGTCAAACTACTACTCGAATCTTAAGAAGTTCCCTGTGGTAGAATTCAAGACTTCGCTGGCCAAATTCAGAATCCTGGACTTACTAGACCAAGACCTGTTAAAGGCCAACTCTAAGTTCGTATATGATCATCTTCCTCCTATTTTGGAGAAATTTAACCTGATGATCGGGAATATCAATCTGATCAATAGCGAAAAACTCCTGATCGATAAGGCCATAGAATCTAAGAGAAATGATCTGATCAAACAATTTAGAGTTAATGCTGCTGAGGAATTGTGTAAAGAAATTCGTGCTAAAGTCCACGAAATATCACAGACTCTTGAGTCCGAAACAAATGAAATCGAGTCTATCTACGCTGCCAGTCAAAAACTACAGTCAGAACTTCTATTACTCTCAGGAAAAATCAACAAGTATCTCAATCAAACGTTGGACTTCAAGCTTGGTCTTGTGAACTCGAGTGTGGAAATCTTTGGAAAAATCTCTCGACTCCAGATGGAAATCGTGGGAATCAAGTCCGATCTCAAGATCCTTTCTGAGCCTTCTGAATCAACTGACCTTCTCTCTTATCATACGGTGAACCAGATCAAATCAGCAGAAGATTATCTCTCACTCACAGTGGACTTACCACTTCTTTTCGGGTTCATGTTGATTGAAAAAAGACGGCAGTTTGAGTGGTACGATTTCTTTTCAAAGGGCATAGTAAATAAGATCACTGAACAGCTCATGACGATAATAGACCACGAAAAGATTTTCCAAAAACTCTGGCTTAAAAAGTTCGGCAACTTTCTATCTTTGTTGTACGACGGCAATATCCATCTTAAACCTTTTCTTCCGAATTTAGACGTAACATTGGTGCATAACTCAGAGAATCAGGATGTGTTTAAGCTTATTGATGAGATAGATTTGGAAAGAGACGACTTACTAGCATACATAAAAGTCACAGAGGAGTTTGAATCAAAGTACAACAATAACAACAAGTTTTCTAACCATCTCAACAAAACGTTCAAGGATCTTGTGAAGTCGACAAATAATATGAAACTGGTGATGAAGTTGGCCACCTCGATCTCGAGCTTTACGTCCCCCAACGAGGATCTCTCGAGTTCCAAGCTCAAGCGGATTATTGAAAATGAAGACGAATTCAATGAGAATTTAATCAAGGGTTTGAAGTCAAGAATTCGTAAATTGGAGGATTTACTTCACCAGCAGCAGTTCAAGAATTTGGCCAATTGGCCCGTCACAAGAGGCTACTCGTCACGTAAAGGCTCTCCAGTTCCCATTGCTTCACCACCTTTGGGGAGACCCAAAACGGTAGAAAAAAGTGAACAAAAGAGTGCAACTCAAATCCAGAGCCCTGTTTTGAACTCTCCAAGTCCGCAACCGGTAAAACCCAACCCCACGACGTTGTTACGTAAAAATTCGACATCTGCACCTCTTGATGCTTCTACAACAATCGATAAGCATCTAGACAACATAAGGCTTCGCAAAGAGAATAAGGAGCTTATAGATGAGAATTCTCGACTTAGAGGCGAAACTTCTGAACAAAAAACCCAGATAGAGACTTTACTCAACCAGATTAAAGATCTAAAGCACGAGAACTCCAATTTGTCTAAAAATAACGAAACTTTGTCGAAAACAAATGAAACTTTCAGACAGTCCCATGCCGAAAATAAGCAAAGTGCAACTTCTCTTTCGAACCAACTTGCTACCAAAGCAGACGAAATCGCAAGCCTTAAAGAGCAGCTCAACCACAATCGATCTCTCGTGAGCCAGTACCAACAGCTTAACGAGTCTCACGAGAAACTGGCCCAAGAGCTCACCCGAAAGTTGGAGAAAGCCGAAAGCGAGGCTAAACAGTTTGAGTTGAATCTTGAAAAGAAACAACAGGAAACCAAAGAACTTGGAGCTGTCAAAGAGGATCTTCTTTCCAATATGGCTTCGAAAGAGTTACAGTACAATGATTCCTCGAACAATTACGAGAAAGAAATCAAGGAGTTGAAGCTCCGGATCGAGGAACTTGAAGAGTATGATAATGAAAGTGAACGGTTGGCCCATCATGGAATAATGCAAGATTTGAATTTGGTTGTTTCAGATTTGATCAGTGATATCCAAAGTGCAGTGAGACTAAACTTTGATTTCTTTGTAGAATTCTGTCTTGTTTTAGAGTCGATTGGACTTCTCTTGATCAAAGTGCACAATGAGGACTTGAATGTTGAAGAATATAAAATCACCCGAGTAAAGGGCTTACGATCCAAGAAAGACCACGAGGAAAATGGAGATGTTTCGATGGTTGTTGATCAGCCAAGTACAAAAGTTGTGGATGAGATAAGCCAGATGATGGTGTGGATAAACGAGCTCAAAGATGAGAATTTACTCGAAGACGATGTTAGGTCTTTATCAACAAACATGGATGATAATGAGGATCAAGAGACAGTTTCTCGAGGTCTTATTCAAACTGCTAATAAGTATCTTCGTGGGAACAACAGTAAGTTTAAGGAACTTCTAGAGGTGATTTCTTTCAAGAATCATGGTAACGATAAATTTTTCCATGCAGCAATTTCAAAGAGATTTAGAGACGTAGAAGGGTTTGCAAAGAAACTTACAAAGGAAAATAAGCAGAAATTACAAGAGTTTAGTAAACTAAGCAAGGCTTCTCAGCAGAAGATTTCTATGAACAATTTTGCTGTTGGAGATTTGGCACTTTTTCTCCCCACCCGTATTGAAAACATGGATGAACTCAAATTGAATGAACTGCCCTGGGCTGCGTTCAATCTTGGAGCTCCACATTACTTTCTCAACAATCTTGAAGGATCACGTAAACTCAGTAACAAGGAATGGCTTGTTGCGAGGATAAATGGTATAAAGGAGTTCAAAGTTACCGAGAGTAATTTTGAGAGCGAAGAGAATCCATTTAAATTAAGCACAGGAATTACATGGTATTTGGTAGATGTCAAAGAGGAGATTATATAGGTAGAATATACACATTTTGGTACTGGAAAATAGAATTAGAATATCTTGAAAAATTAAAAAAAAGGATGGAAGAGAATACCACATTCCAGCAGTAATTTGGTATACTTAATGGGAAACTAAAGACTCCCTTTTGTTGGGCAATTAAGGCAGCCTGAAGTATGTAAAAACACTCACATACCCACAAAATATATCAAATAGACTAAGAACAAAAAAGGCACTGAAAAGGAGAAAGAAGACGACGAGAAAAAGAAACAATAAGCCGAAAGGAAGGCAAGACCAGTAAAGAGACAGAGAGGAGTTTTTTAGAAGAATCAGTTATGAAATAGAGAATAATTTCCACACTTAATGGATGAGCTGCTTCAAAAACATCTACACCAAGGGAATTTTAAGTTTGGTTGGGCCCCTGAAGCCGAGTTGTATTCATACACTCTTGGATCGCATAATCTCTCCGTGTATTGTAGTTTTTGAACATCTTGGAATCCATATAGAGTATGGGCACGAAATTAAAGCAGTGTCAGTAATGGTGGATTTGATATTGAAGTTTAGGTAAAATTGTAGCTGTCATTGAACTCTATCCTAACTTAACCACTTCAATAGGGCAGCTTTATGAAACTGAACCACGCCGAACAAGAGTTGATTCCTATTTTCCTAAGCTCTAGAATAGCTTTAAAAGTTCTTAAATTTAATTTGAAACTCTGTATCAGTTTTACTTGGTTGTGGGTTCTGAAATAACTTCAGAATCTACTTTGTCTCGTAAAAAGACATAAGTCCCGGATTGATTGAATCGTAGACTCAATATGCATTAACGTCACTTACTTCAATTGAAGGTGCCAAATTACATTAACGGATTATGTCAATTATTCTACATTACTCTACTCAATAGCATTATTAAAAAGATAAGAAACACTCTCACCATTGTGCAATCTTCTAACGGCTTCAGCCAACGTACTGCTTATATCCAAAGAGGTAATCTTTGGACATCTCTCTAGTTTGTCCTGCAACGGCAAAGAGTTGGTACAAACGATTTGATCCAAATTTGACTTGTTCAATTTCTCCAAGGCATCAGCAGAAAAAATACCATGTGTCACAAATGCAATCACTTTGAGAGCTCCACTCTGTAGCAAAACGTCTGCTGCTTTACAAAGAGTTCCACAAGTATCAGCCATATCATCAATTAACAAGCATATTTTATCGGTGACATCTCCGACCAAAACCATTTTCGAAACCTCATTAGCCTTTTGTCTTTCCTTGTGGATCAAAGCAAAGTTTACGTCCAACTTATCTGCTATTCCAGCCACTCTTTTAGCACCTCCAGCATCTGGAGAAACTATTATCAAATCTTTTAGGCTAAAATTATCCCTTATGTACCGCAAAAAAATGGGTTCTGAGTACAAGTTATCCACGGGGATTCTGAAGAATCCCTGGATCTGTGAAGCATGTAAATCCATGGTGATAACGTGGTTGCAACCAGCAGTAGTAAGTAAATTAGCTACTAATTTAGCCGTAATTGGAGCCCTACTTTTATCCTTTTTATCTTGTCTAGCATAGAAAAAATTAGGGACCACGGCAGTAATTCTTCTGGCACTGGCAATTCTGCATGCGTTTATTATGAAGAGTAATTCCATTAAGAAATCGTTGATGCTGTTCTCACCGCACCCAGTTTGAATTATATAGACGTCCTCATCTCTTACCGATTCAGCTACTGAGACTGCGGTTTCTTTGTTGGTATATTGGAAGGCCCCGATCTTTGCAAGCTTGATAGCTAGCTTTTCGGCTATGGCTTTGGCGAGCTCGGGGTGTGAATTCCCAGTTATGACCTTGATAGAGTTCTGGATCTTGTGCATCGTGGTGAAAATTTGTGCGAAGATAAGTAGATGAATATATGATGAATAGTTTATAAATTTTTAGTTTATGAATTGAATTTCCCAGAGCTGTAGAAACTAAGCTTTTAAATACTACACGTTTTAAACCGTTATCCTCCTAGAGAATGCATATATTACAGAATTCTATAAAGCTCATTATATAAACCATATAACTCGCCAACAACACTTACATAGTCCTGGAAGAAACAGCTAATCGACCACCAATGCCCAAACGATGTATTTGATGAGTTTTTAACGTGCTTGAAGTACACTGATTTCAAGAAATCATTCGACACCAAGTTCAAAAAGTTTATCAACATTAATATAGGGAACTGACTAAAATTATTGATAAGTCTGTCATTTATCAACGATAAAAACTGAATCAAATTGGAGTACTCGTCGTCAGATAAGCCATAATCGGGATCGATTTCTAAGCTCATGGAATTTTCAATCTTTATATTCGAATTCAAATTCTCAGATTGAATTGTATTGAAAAAATTAAGCAAGTCATCCAAGTAAAAATTCTTTAAGTTCTCTACTTGTTGGTTTAAAAATGAATAGTTTAGCGACTGGGTCATATTAAAAATAATCATCGAGTCAATTAAGTTATTAATCAAATTATCGTGATCATTATCTTCAAAAACATGGTTTAAATCGTTTAAAACAATTGTATTCTTAAAAATATACTTCACAAGATTGACCAATAAATCACTCAAGCTAATTAAATTCTTTAGGCTAAGCTTGAAATTTGTAAGGTGTTTGGACTTAAATTTATCGTAATCAGTATCAAGGAATTGTTTTAAATGTAATTTTAATGATCTGAGATTTGAGCACGGTTCGGTTAAAAGTAGTTTAGGGAAAACTCCCAAAAGGATCATTAAAAAAATCTTTAAGTCATTAAAGTTCTGGTTCATATCTAAATTAATTTCATCGATCTTTGCTATTAAATGGATACCAAGATCAAAGTTATTTTCGTTATCATTGAGGAGTCGTTCGATAATCAAGTCAATGGAGATGTTAAGTTCATTTGTAAGGGACTCCTTTGTAGTTTTGACCCAGCTAATCACATCGAATTTCTCGGGGAATTTAAGGGTATTATTCAAAAACGAATAAAGGGGTTTGCTAAATTCCACATCATAAGATTGGGAATTGGATTTCTGCAGCATACTTGGTCTTCTATCTTCAAACTGAGGAGACGGATTCAAAGAATTTTGGCTGATTAAATCTTCGAATTTCGACTTATATTTTGCCTGAAAGATCTGATTAAGGTCTGTCAATTCGTAGTTATTGCAAAGACTCGAAATCTCGTCGTTGATGATATTCTCATTCCACACCACTCCCAAATAGTTATATTTTGATTCACCTCTTGATCCTAATCTTTTAATTAAAAGATTGGGGTATACGAGCTTGATTAACTTCCCAAGCTTTGATTGTCCAAGAATCAATTTATGGTGTTCATTACTTGAGCTAAGTGACGATGGATATTTGAGCAAAAGTTTCTGGCAGATGATGAAATATGTCTTATAAAGCGACAATCTGGGGATATTAAAAGTGGTTACATCTGAAGAAGTAGCAGGTAATTCGATCAACATATCCTGCAAGATTTTGATGGCGAGAAACGTTCTTAAGAGTTCATGGTAGTTGATATTAGCCAACTTGACTTCTTTTGAGATATTATGATTCGACAAATAAGTGTGGATTACATCAGGTTTCTTAAAGATTTCAAGAATTTGATGGACAATTTCAACACAACTTTGCAGGACGGTAGAAGTAATTTTTGTTCTATCGATTTTATTGAGTTCAGTTAATTTCAAGCTCTTCTGGTCGTTATACAACAAATTAAAAAAATCATCAAGTGGGATCGGGTTATCTAATCGCGAGAGGATAGACATCAAGAAAGTATTAACTGAAGGTTGATCCACATCACTTAATTGTAAAACAAGTTCATTAAATAGTCTTGTACTATCAAAATTATATTTATCTTGTGAGTCAGATAAATTGAACAAATTGAAGTGAGACGAGATTGAAAGGTTTGTTTTATGTTTTGGAATAGCCAAAGGTGGTCTTTGAGATGGCGGGAGGTCCGGTAATTGTTTTGGAGTTGAAAGCAGCAGAGTTCTTGAATGGCGCAGTTTCCTAGATGGAGATCTTGGGGTTTGCCTCGGTGAAGATGTTGGGAAACTGTGCAGTAGTTGGGGAGTTCTTGCAAGGGTTTGGACCGACTGAGACGATACTGAATGTGGAGTTTGGTGGGGGGTTTGATGGGAAACTGGTGGAGGACCTCCAAAAGTTGGCGCTACCGAAGGAGGAGCTGAATAGCTGGGACTTGAAGCAGCAAACTGATCCACAACGTAAGACGATGGCGGCATGGAATAGAACACGCTAGGTCGTTCCTGAGGTGGGAAATTATAGTTTAGCTGAGAGTATACGTCGTGATCGTAAATACTCAGATCCATTGTAGGCGAAGCACCCGAATGCGATGGCGAAGATATTTGATGAAGATTGGCGGCAATTAAAGGCGGCAGGAGGTCAGGATTATTTTGGTTTATACCTGAGATCGATGATGAAGGATTTAAAGCTGGCGCTAAATTTTGGGACAAATTAGGGGCCAAATTTGATGCAATGTTTTGATTCATACTTTGATTCATATTCAGATTTAAATTCTGATTAACCAGCGCCAAATTCTGTTGAGTAGGGAATTGTTGATCATGGAAATAGTAGCCCGAATTCAGAAGGGAAGACTTCTGACGTTTATGAGATTTATGGTTGTTGGGCATATCATGAATCAGAAGCGACAGTTTGGAAATAAGAAACAAATAAAAGAGATTGAAATCTCTGTTTAAGCGAACACAAATTTAGTGATCATAAACTGTAGTTTGTTGTCGAGACAAACTATAAGGGGCCTTGGAGATGATGCAGGGATGATCTGTTGTTAACCACACTTGTAGTTAGTAGTTAGGTGATCGTGATTTCTAATTGATTATTAATGGACCTAAATTAACAAGGTCACAGTTTACTAGTTTAATCAAGGGAATGCAGGTGTATATAAAATAAAGCTATGGCAATTTGCGGTGGTTTTTAACGTGCAATTGTTTTCATTTTTCTGCACTCGTCAATGTAACCGGATTCGTCTAAATTAAGAACGACTATACAGGTTTATTGTTAAATTGTTGTAGCCGGGGTTTTACACCGATCCTGGTGTTAAAGGGGTTTAAATCTTCAGAGTTTTAGTAGGTTATACCCTTCGAATTGGGGCTACAGAGTATGCTGGCTAACTTCTACGGTGGTCTATATGGCCATCTATCCCACGATGATGGGGAATGCGCGAGGCATTGTCGAATCGCGTCTAGTCGGAATTTTAAATTAATGGGTTAAAAATCCCTCGGAATATTAAGAAAAAAAATTTTAACAATGCAGGTTGGAAGTTACAGTTACAGTTATAGTGTCATATATATTCACACTTGCAGGTTTACTAGCGGGAGTAATTATTTGCGGGATGGAATGATAAGTCGGGTTTAATTCGATACACTAGTAAGAGGTCATTTACTATAATCTTTAATGATTCGGGGATAAAGGGTAAATCCATAACCCCCGGGTTAATTGATATGGAGAGCGGGTCGGATTTGATCCTTCAGATTATTCAGTCTAATTAAACTATACATCCTGTAACTTATTGCCTTGAAATTCGGTCCTTACGGTAATCACCGACCGCGATCCTAGGTTCAAATTTTGCAGCCATTTGGCGCGCACTGCGCCCACCATCGCCCTGTGGCTGGACCCACAATGGCGGTATTGATAAATTACATATTAACAGATAAATTTTATTGCTGGTATATTGATTATTTTGGATCCGATTATAAAAGGGGTATATAATCCATAGAACATTCCGAATCAAAATTATGCTGCAAGCCGATTAACCTGTAAAACCAGAAAAATATTATGTTCGCTTAGTGCAGGTGGGTATATTTTTAGCCCGCCAACATTATCGTCTCAAATGCCACGGGATCATACCCATTGATAACGATAAGCCCGGAACCCACCCATCGAAGATGTGGGGAATGTCATCCAGGGTTTGCTGGTATGTAAAGTTGTAATTATGCTAAAAATCTCATCGAAATCTGGTGTTAAAACCTCCAATTATTCCCTGATTCCCCCCGTTACCCATAATTGACCCCGTTAAAAGTTGAAAAACCTTTGGATTACACAGATTTCAAACTGAAACTTTAATGCCAGTTTAAAGGTCAGCAAATTGAAGCCTGATTACGCCAGGTCGTGCTAGGGGCTCGCAATTGATCATTAATGGTAGATCTTGGCGGAGATAGGTTTGTAAGCAGGGGTAAGATTAATTATAGTTTACAACTAATAGAGGCTGGTAAGTAAATAAAACTACTCGGACTGAAATCAGGGCTGTAAGTACACTAGCGAGAATTGTTATAATTTGCAATTGGTTGCTCACAACGTCAAGATTCGTGGGGTATGGTCAAGTGCGGATTAGGGAGTATGCAACACTTCGCAGCTGTGCAACACTTCGCATGGCCGATCAGTGGCTGCAAGTGTTCGCATGGGGGTAAAGGGTGGGGGTAGGGATTTATGGATATGGTGGACTTGGTGGTTCTTGTTGGGTTCTTAGGGTTCTACTAAGATCTATACGAGTCTTTTCAGGATGTTTTTTAAATGATTTTTTTGGTTTCTACCCTGTATTCTTAACACCTTGAGACCATTGAACCCGATTGAGATCGAGTAAAACATCCTATTGAGATATTATATCGAGATCTAGTATCTAAGACTCTAGAGATTGCGTAATATGGGGTTCTATTTTTGGCAGTGTTCGAAAGCTCATTAAAAAATAGAACTTGTATGCACAGATTCAATAGAGAATGGAATTTTAACTTTTGCTCGTAAACAGCTGATTCTGATGATCCATTAACTTAAACCCTTCTGTTGGTCTGAATTAAGGTTGGGTAATGATTTCGTTTTAGTGGGTATTGGAGTTATCAGAAATGCCATAAGGTTTGGTACATGTTCGGTTTATAATAAACTTCAGGGGATTCGCCGTAATTGTATTTCGGTCATCGTATTTTTTGACCCTTGAAATGATATCGTATTTTGTCTTCTCGGATTTATCTATAAGGGGTTTCTTACTGGGGGTTTATATTATCTAAAACAGTGCACTCAGACACGTAAACAGTACAGGTAGAGAAGAGAGAAGGAACTCAATAGTCCATTATAAGCATTCCAAAACTACTTTTTCCAGCGAAACAGAGAAAGTGATCGGAAGCCATCGAAGAACTATAGGATTCTAGAAATACTTATACGAGACGTCACCGTACGTACAGGAAAAGTATAATGTTTCTTTTTGCATATCGAATAATGATTTCAAGTGTAGAGTCTGAAACTCACGTAAGCATTCTCCGTAATTCGAAATCGTGCCATATTGTATGTTATTGACATTTATCAAAAACATCACCTTGCTTTGTTCGAGAATTAAGTTTTTTTTATGATTTGATATTACCCAGAAAATATGGACGTATCGCTGTGGAGTATTTTTGCTGATACTGTACTGACTAAGGCAAGACTTTTCTTACTGATTGTTTCGATTTTTGGATTTATCTCCATAGAGTATTAACTGTGGTTAGCATTCACATCAATTAATATCTCCAACTCATTGCATTGTATTGCTTCAAACTATTTTACAGCAAGTACTGGAATTTAAAAGTGAAGAGCTTAGTCTATGACTAGAATTTCTGTCGATTTCAATCACAAGATTCCAGCTAATTACAAACACCTAACCAAATCAACCAGATATGGCCGTAATGAGAACAAACTCTACAGCTTAAATAGAATACCTCTCATCATAGGCTTTATGATATAAGCTATTCTAAAGTAGGTGAAACAGAAACTATAGGTTAAATCTTTAGGTAGAGTTCATATTTGGAAGCTAAGAGACATTTTGGATTCTTTGGTTTAATAGGGTTATTGTAAGATATCTCAATTGGTCAGCTTCTTGGGATATTTGAGCATAATTATCCTAATAAGCTAACGGGAACAACGAAATGATTACGCCTTAATCTTGCAATCATATTTGGAATCTGCATTGGAAAGTGAAAGGCATTCATTAGGAAACAAAGTACTAGCGAGAGAACTTATCAGCTATAATAAACCATTGAATCCAAAAAGTCAAATATAAGACAGTAACCCTAATCTTTTTCATCTTAATTAGTCAGGTCACATGACCAGAATTAAACCCGATTTTTACAGTGAGTGTTTGGAATTGCCGGTTAAGAGTAGAAGAACAACTTGAACAAAGGTTTACAGTACAGAGTGAGTTAATAATGTGTGTTGATATGTATCAATGTCAACTATACCAATCAGAGCTAGAGCCTCACCGGTTCACGTCGGTCCACGATCTAGCAAATGCAAGAAAAACAAAAGAATTTGGAAAACATGAACCTGATAATAATGAACCTAGTGGATATATAACACACTTGGATCCATATTCTTAGAATGAACTTGGATACATAACACCCTTAGATCCATTATCCCAGATCGAACTCATCCATATCTCAGATATCTCAGTCAATTTTGTGTCTCACTATCGATTGCATCTAATTTTCAGCTACGTCATAACCACTACTTTTCACCACATAAAACCATACTACATCTACATCTATCCAAGACTACTTGCATCACTCAATATACGATCACCTTATCAATCCTAATCAATCCCCAATGAAACAAATCCTAAGAACATCCCTAATCAATTCCAATTCACAATTCTTCAATCAGCCCACTCACTAACACATGAAGACTCGATGTCGCAAACTCCGAAACCGCGGTAACTTCACATTCACATTCACTTCGAAACCACTAAAAACTCTACAGCTCTTCAAACAAACACCACTACAAACACCACCATAAACCCAACAACTAGTACCATCTCTAAACTACACCCAGACTCGCCTCTAAGGTCTCGGGAAATATCTCATCCCTTCAACGCGCATCCTTTTATCCCTCGGTCACCCCCACAAAAAAACTATATAAACGGATGAAAATCCCGGATAATCAAATTGAATTAATATGCTCAAAAACTTTACCAAAAGTATGACTAGACAATTCACCTCATCTTCAATTAAAGGAGATTTGTTCAAGTTCCAGTCTTCCTTACCAAAGTTACCAGTTCCTTCATTGGACGAAACAACCGCTAAATATCTCACTTCCATTCAGCCATATCTTTCACCTGCTCAATTTGAAGCTAGCAAGAAAAAAGTTGAAGAATTTACTCAATCAAAGGGTCCTGAATTACAAAAACGTTTAGAAGCTTTTGCCCTGGATAAGGATAATTGGTTACAAGAATTTTGGGATGATTATGCTTATTTATCATACAGAGACCCGGTAGTTCCTTACGTTTCCTATTTTTTCAGTCACAAAGATGTCAATAATGCCATTGGTAAAAATCAACTTTTAAAAGCAACTGCTATCTCTTACTTTACCCTTCAGTTCTGGGAAGCCATTCAAAACGAAACCTTAGAACCTGAAGTGGTTAAGGGTAACCCTTATTGTATGCATGCTTTCCACTATATGTTCAACAATTCTCGTGTTCCTGCTGCTGGAAGTGATATCACCAAACTCTACAATGGAGCTGAACATCAATACTTCACCGTGATTGCTAATAACCATTTCTACAAGGTTCCACACCACGTGAACGGAAAACAGGTTTCTAAAGCTCAATTGTACGCTCAATTCCAGTACATTTTGAACGAAAACCGCAAGTTGCCTCAAGGAACTCCTGTGGGTGCTTTGACCTCCTTGAACAGAGATGAGTGGTTGAACAGCTACGAAAGTTTGAAGAAAAGCCCTATTAACGAAGCTACTCTTGAAACCATTTTTGCCTCTTCTTTCGTGGTGGCTTTGGACGATCATAGCCCTATCACTATCGAAGAAAAGAGCAGAAACTGCTGGCACGGAAATGGCCAAAACCGTTTCTTCGATAAGCCTTTAGAGTTCTTTGTTGGTGCTAACGGTAACTCAGGTTTCTTGGGTGAACACAGTAGAATGGATGCTACTCCTACTGTTCAATTGAACAACTATGTGATCGGTGAAATTGCCAAACTTGACCCTCAAGCTTTTGTTGCTGAACTTAGTTCCCAGCCATTCGTTGAAAGTGAATTGGCTCCTGAATTGTTGAAATGGGACATCAATCCTAAGGTCAGAAGTGATATCTACAGAGCAGTTGATACTTTCAACGAAACCATTGCTCTGCACGATGAAGAAATCTTCCAGTATCACGGATACGGTAAAAATCTTATTAAACAATTCAAGGTTTCTCCTGATGCTTACGTTCAATTATTGATGCAATATGCCTACTATAAGTATACTGGAAAAGTTAGACCTACTTATGAGGCTGCAGCCACCAGAAAATACTTGAAGGGTAGAACTGAAGGTGGAAGAGTTGTTTCTAACCAATCCAAGGCTTTTGTTGAAACTTGGTCAGATCCTAACTCTACTATTGAAGAAAAAGTTGCTTCTTTCCAAGCTGCTGCTAAACAACATGTTAACTACTTATCTTCTGCCTCTGATGGTAAGGGTTGTGACAGACACTTGTTTGGATTGAAACAAATGTTGAAGGAAGGTGAAGAAGTTCCAGACATTTTCACCGATCCGATCTTCACCTACTCTCAAACTTGGTACATTTCTACGTCTCAAGTTCCTAGTGAGTTCTTCCAAAGTTGGGGCTGGTCCCAGGTTGTGGATGAAGGGTTTGGTTTGGCTTACTTGGTTAACAAAGACTGGCTTCATGTGCACATTGCTTGTAAAAAGGGTAATGGTTTAGAGTCCAAGTACTTAAAGTGGTACTTGACTGAAGCTGCTCAGGAATTGAGAGATGTTTTGTCGACTACTTTGCAAAAGCCAAAATTGTAGTGAGTATAGATTTGTTGTTAAGTTTTATAAAAGTATTTATTTGTACTTTCATACTTCTGTATTACTCTTTTTATTGTCTATTTTTATCTGGTGTTTTGTCTTACTCGTATTTAATCTGAGACGAAGTATTTTGCAACCAGGCAAGAATACTTATTACTTTACAACTAAAAACAAGCTTTTGGACAAGAACACAAAGTAGTCTTCATGTGAACATAAAGCTACAAGGAGTCTTATTACAGAGCTACTACTTACACTAATCAGGTCGAAAACATATATTATTAGTTGCTCTTGTGGGCAATTTGAGCACCAAACTTGTTATCGTCAGCACCAATTGGGAATCCAAGGATATTCTCAATGGCAGCTTCCAAAACATCTACATAACGAACCAAAGCACCTGGGTAAGCCAAGTTGTTGATTCTACTGGTGTGTTGACATCCACTGACAGTTGGAACTCCATTAAAGGTGTTGATAATCCATCTGAGAGCAGCACCAACACCAGCAACGGCTTCCAAGACGTGACCAGAAGTTTTCGAAGAAGCAAGTTCAAAAGATTCAATACCTTGAGCACACCAAACGTTGTAAGCTCTTTCAACACTTGAGAAAGGAACAAGTCCATCAAGTTCACCATGGTAAATGAAAAGTGGAACTTCTGGAACAAATTTAAGAGTACTGTTGATAGCCAAAGTATTTTCTTCCAAGACTTTCTTAATCTTAGGGTTGTCCAAAACGGCCCAACCCTTGGTGAAGTAACGGTCGTCTTCGTCACCTCCAAAGATATCTTCGAAAGCATAAGCAACGTTAGCTTCAGCCAAACACAAGTTCTTAATACCATAGAAACTGTCGTACTTGTCATCAGCAAGTTCATCTTTCAAGAGCTGGTTTAATTCAGGGTATTCGTTAGCAAGACCAAGAATTGCAAGAATAGTAATAGCACTGAAAGGACCTCCATCAATAGAGTGGGCAACAGGAACAATATCAGTAACCCAACCACCCAAAGCAGCACCAATCAAATTATCCTTTAAGTCCGAAGCATAAGATGGTTGTAAAGCAGCAGCCCAACCACCAGCTAAACTACCACCAGAGTATCCCCAAAGGATAACCTTAGCATCCTTGTTGGTACCACTCTTTTCACCAGAGCCAAGAGCTGCACGAATACTGTCCAAAATGGTTTGACCAGCTAAGATACCAGCGGTGTAACTGGACTTGTAAGATTCGTAATCAGCGGAAACAACAAAGTAACCTTGGTCTAAAGCAGATTGGATAAGGAAGACTTCAGCTCCTGCAACAATAGTACCAATATCTCCACCTCCAAGGAAAGTGTAAGAAGGAGAACACCTAAGACTAACAGCATCTTCAGCAACGTTGTAAGAAACAAGTTTGCTAGGATCAGCATTGTATGGTTCAAAAATAGTAGCAACAATTCCAATTGGTCTTCCGTGAGAGTCAGTGGATCTGATCAAAGCTTGCCAGGTGTTCTTGATGTTAACTTCAAACAAAATGCTTTCTGGCTTACCAGGAGCCTGTCTCCATTTTAGGATCTCACCGGGCTCTTTAGATTCAAAACCTTTATCAGGCTTGTAAAAATCATCTTGGTCTGGAGGTAAAGGGTCAGCGAAAACAGCTGATAAGAATAAGAAGATCACAGCGAATATCTGTAACATTTTGTTGATGTAGATACTAGAGAATTTTGGCTGGTTTATATAGACATTTTGTTTGACTTTTTTGCAACTAAAATTGTGGAAGCACCGGAATTTTAATTGGGAAAGCCAATTTCCGTATGTGAGTGTGTTTTAAATCTTAAAGCTTGCACTGAATTCTATTCACAATTAACTTCAGTGCTCGACACAATGGCTTTTGAAATATGCACTGGTTTTTCACAGGTTCAAAACTTTGGCTTAAATGTTTACATTCAAGAGCGATGGTGATAAATTCGAGGATAATTGACAAAACCTGAACATTCCGTCTTTAAAACGTCAATTAAAGTTGCAAAAAAATACTTCAAACTCTTAGGCTTTACATCACTAATTACCCCCGTGGTTATTATTTGTCAACAATTATAAATAATTATAACCAACAACTATAACGTTAGTTCGTTATAAAGGGTCTCTGTAATTTCGCAACTTTATTTAAGGTTTTGCAATGCAAGCAGTTTTAAATCAGCGTGTCAATCACATGAAACAAAGGTCTATATTTCAATGTTAGCAATTACGTACCTGAAATATTCGGTTGGAGATGTAATCAATCTTAAAGAGTTATTTGTTATTACTACAATTTGTACAATGTGCATTTGCACCCAAATTTCAATTAAAGTATCACTAGCCTCACAATTCTAACCATAACTTTAGTTTGTTTATTTACAAAGGGGTTTTATAATTTGTACCAATCATTGGAGGTGGACTGACAATCCCCTCTGATTGTCATACCCCTCTATTTGACGTTTAACCGACGATAGTCTATAAAATGACGTTAGGCTAAATTGAGTTATTATTCCGAAAAGCTGTGAAAATTCAGGTGAAAAGTCGGTTATGAAGAGACACGAGCAATAAACTTCCCGAGTAATATGAATCGAATAATTCCGTGAAACTAAGCTCCACGAAAGTGTAGTTGCTTGACTAATAGGGTGAACGTGTTCAATCAAAGCTCATAAGTTGAGACAAAGTTTCTGTTTGAGTTGTTTGACAGGAAGTCTAAAGATATTATTTGAAGCTGCACGACATTAGGAGCCGATTGGTGGGTGAAGGCCGATTGGTGGGATGAGGGATTTGTCATTATGAATTTAGGCATCCCGAAGCTGGTTAACATGTAAAATAGGCAATGGGTATGGCGTGTACTGGGAACAAAATTAGACGAGTTGACTTATTCTTACGTAAGTTGAAATCCTATTAAGACAAAGTTTATAATAGAATGCAGTTTAGATTCACGTCTGGCCGTGAAGTGCCGATGGGCACGGGGACGGGAGTAATTCAGGGAGTTTGTAAGAGTAGTAGGATGGCTAGATTTGCAAAAAGTGAATGAGAAGGGAAGAACGCCTGAGAAACCGGGAATAAAGGATGAGATATGGGAGAAAGGATGAGATATGGGAGAAAGGATGAGATATGGGAGAAAGGGAGAGGAATGAAAATGGATGAAGGGAATGGGAATACTGGAAAGGGAGTACTGGAAAGGAGAGTACGAGAAAAGGATACTGGAAGTGAAGAAATAGAGGAAAAAAAGGTGGAAACACGGAGCGAACTAGAAAAAGATAGACTAGCGAAAATAGATTAGCGAAAATAGACTAGCGAAAATAGACTAAAATAGACTAGTGAAAAAAGACTAGTGAAAATAGACTAGTGAAAAAAGACTAGTAAAAATAGACTAGTAAAAACAGAGTAGTAAACAAAAAGACCAGTGCAAATAGATACAGAATCAATAACCCGAATAGCTCAAATAAAGCACTGAAACATCCCAGAAAACATCTAGAAACCAGAAACCAGAAACCAGAAACCAGAAACCAGAAACCAGAAATCAAAAACCAAAAACTAAAAACTAGAAACCAGAAAACAAATACTAATTCATCATTACATAATACTCACGTAGTTAACACACGTAACGCGCAGCGATGTCTCAAATTTTACCTAGCTACGATCCATGGATTACTGGGACTATTTCTGTGTGATTCTACTAATATGGTACATCGTGATCATATTCATGGCATACTTGGGATTCCTGGAAATATACTACAACTACAGGACCCAAAAGTCTGTTTCTGCCCATCATTTCCAACCGGTAACCATATTAAGACCTATTAAAGGCATAGACCCCGAGTTAGAAACATGTTTAGAATGTTCTTTCCAGCAAAAATATCCAATTGGAATGATAGAGATCATTTTCTGCGTTGATGATGAAAATGACGAATCAATGCCAATTTTGAAATCTCTCATCAACAAGTATCCGGAAGTAGATGCAAAAATCTTGGTTTCAAAGAAAGCGAATGGTGTTTCTCTTGAACATTTCGGTCCTAATCCAAAAGTAAACAACTTATCCAAAGGGTTTTTGGCTGCTAAATATGATCTTATTTGGATAATGGATTCGAATGTTTGGGGCCACGGGAATCTCTTGAGTAACTCAATTGAAACTTTCAACAGTAATCTCATCGATGGTGGGAAAAAAAATCTGTCCAAAAGAGACGTCAAATTGGTGCATCATGTTCCGCTAGCACTTTCCATAAACAAAGACTCACTGATCTATGATAAAATTGGTATCAAACTAGACGAGATGTTTTTGTTCACTTCTCACAGTAAATTCTATGTGGCTTTAAACAAACTCAGTCCCGCTCCGTGCGTTAACGGTAAGAGTAACTTATTCCGCAGACTGGACCTTGATAAAGCCGTTTCCACCATTCCGTATGCAAACAATCCCTTTTTTAGCGATAAAGATATTAAAACTGATGCTCTTAATATCCTGAATCAGGGACCTGGAAATTCGCTTAAATTCTTCAGTAAATACATTGGGGAAGATAATATGATAGCCATTGCCTTATGGGAGTTTCTCTCGTCCCGAACATCACTAACTTCTGATGTAGTGATACAGCCACTCAACCGAATCGAATCCAGCAAGCACGGTGTAGTAGATTTCTTCCAAAGAAGAATCCGGTGGCTTAGAGTCAGAAAGTACATGGTTTTCATGGCTACATTAATTGAGCCCACCACCGAGTCGATTGTGTGTGGAACTTTTGGAACTCTTGCTGTAAGTTCACTTTTTTTTGGCAAGTTTTTCATTAAAAAACTATTTATTCTACACCTAATTCTCTGGTATATCACCGACTATGTCCAGTATCGACTTTTAATGGAAAGAATCAGTCAGAGTGAACACCCCCAATGGTTCAATTACGATTTTGAATTTCGAGAGTACAGCATTTTTTGGTGCCTTAGAGAAGTGTTTGCCTTACCGATTTGGATAATGGCGATGTTAGGGCACGAAATCGACTGGCGAGGCAAGCCATTTAAAATCAAACGGGATTTGACTGCCGAAGAGTTGTAATAAAAAGTATATATAGAACACGAAATAAATAGAATCAATATGATTGTAATTGTAAACACGCGTAACTGTATGTAATTGTATGTAATTGTAAATAGTGTAGCCAAACGAGATTATCCTTACACAAAACAAAACGCGAAATTGTTTCAGAGAATTATTCAGGTCCAAATCAATTTACATCGCCTACTATATTTAGTCGGGTATTAATAGATTACTTATAGACTCTGCTTCAAGATCGTGATATCCCCCCGCTCGATCCTTGTAGCTCCAGGCAATTAAACACGTTACTTCATTTTTATTTCATCCATAACTTCCCATCAACTGTCCAAACACGTTAGTTACCAGGGTCTGTTCTCCTGATATAATGACCACTTTAACACAACCTCAGGACCCGTTTGGGGAAGAAAACATTCAGAACTGTAAGAAATGCAGTCTTCCAATCTATGAGGGTCATGCCTACGAATTAGGTGATGATAGATGGCATATTAATTGCTTTAAGTGTTCCAAATGTAATAGCTCCTTGGGATGCAATTCCAACTTTTTGGTGTTGGGAAACGGCAATCTTATCTGCTCCAACTGCTCGTATAACTGTAAGCAATGTGGCAAGAAAATCGATGATTTGGCTATTTTAACTGGTGATCAAGCTTACTGTTCTTCTTGTTTTAAGTGCAGAGCTTGTAAGCAAAAAATCGAAGACTTGCGTTACGCCAGGACTTCAAAGGGGCTTTTCTGTATGAGTTGCCATGAGAAGTTGATGGCAAAGAAGAGAAAGTACGATAAAAAGAAACGGAAAGAACGGGAAAAAGATGATGAAAGACCCGTCAATACCAGAATTAATAGTACCACCAGTACGTCAACTGTCGAAATAAGTACGCCTCTTTTGAACGAGCTTGAAGAGAAACCGTTGTTTCAACCCAAACCGCAACCTGCTAATAGTTTACAGAGTCAGACTGATTTGTACGATTTATATGATCATTCAAGAAGTCCTACGCCCAAAGTTAAGACGAGGTCTTCTTCGGCCCTTTCTAAGACGAAAGATTTGCCTGTTACGCCCGATCTCGTACCGGGAGAAATGTCAACTTCCAAATCATATAGTGGTCTTCCTGCAGGTAACAGCAACTCTAATTTGGGATTAAATTTCGAATCTTCAAATTTGGGTTCTAGTTCGAATGTTACTTCTACGATTACCTCGAACGGTACGGCAAATGGTAGTAATGGTACCGCCACCATTGGTACTTCTGGCACCGTTGGAACCACCACCACCACTACCAGTACGATCGAAAGAGAATTTTCAATTGAAGAGATTAACGATTCAGATGACGAGCTCACGAAACGAAACCTTCTTCAGCCGGCAGTCGATCTAAACCAGAACGACAAGCCAGGCGAGCTGCCAACGGCGATCTCCCATACCAAATTTAGAGGTAAAAACCTCCTTATTCTCTCGCCCGGTCAGCAAAACGAAGAGCTCATTAAAAGTCCTCGCTCTCCCGATAGTTTCCTCGACAAAAACTCGTTGCACATCGACAACGACCCCGTTCGGTCCCGTAGCAACTGTCCCAGCCCATTGGCCAAAAACAATAGGCACGCTCGAGTCATGGAAACAAATGATAACGACAATTATAATAACAATAACGATACCCTTGAGTATGATGGTGACGATACAGACATTCAGATCAATGACGCTAAGACCATCCACAGTTCGCTTCCTGAGCCCAACCTTGCGGAACCTGAACTCAGTGAACGAGAACCTTTTGCTGAACCCGAACCGTTACCGGAGGTTGCTACTCCAAAAAGACGTTTGAATAGCTCCAACCTAACGTCACCTCCTCCCAAAGTTCCGCTTCCTTCTGTTCCTAGCACGCCTGGAAATCCTAGAAATAGCCACGCTTCAGATAATTACTTTCTCGATAAAGCTATGAACCATGAAGAGCTTCTTAACGGGCTTGGGCTCGATCTCGACTACAGCGAACAGGAAAAGCCTAAGAGCCAGTTTTTGAAAAACTCCAAAATGATAGTCAATCCTACGCCTGCGGTTACGAATCTTGAAGAAAGTCCAGTTAATGATTCTGCCAGTATTGGTCGTAAACTGAGCATGATTAAGACCCCTAGAATCGGCTTGAGACATAAACGGTCCGTCAGTGGAGGCAGTAATAGTGGAGTGAGTATTTCAAAGCTCAACTTCTTCAAAAGAGAAGATAAGGGCCACGCCAGGCAAGTCAGTGAAAACTCTGTTCTGAACCAGTATATGGCTCCAGGGTTTACTTTGGCAATGCACAGCCGGTCCAATTCAGATACAAATTACATTAACCACAAGAACTTTGAGTTTTCCGATAACGTTTCAGTCCCCAACGAGTTTGATGTAAAAGCTCTCAAGCTTGAAATTAACCAGCTCGAGACCCAAAAAACCACGTTATCTGCCGATGTAAAAAGATTACAGGATGAGAAATTCAAGCTTCATGAAGAAATTGAAGTGATGAGAGCTAAGTACGGAGATGAGCTTAAAAAGTACAATAATATTTCTCGGGAAGTCAGCGATATGAGAATCCAAAGAAAAGACTTTGGGTCCAAAACTTCGATTCCTGACGAGCTCAGCTCCCAGCACATCTCGCACCACACATCGAACTCTTCGTCTTCGCTTATTAACCATTCCGAAATCACGGCAGATGAAGCGGTAGAAACGCAAAAGGCCACGAAACTTAAGTTCTGGAGAAGAGCCAAAATCGGGTTCAATAATCTGAATGGGCCTAACTTAGTGGTGCCAAATGGAGGCACGGCTCGTAGTGATGAGGAGGAGAGAAAGTTCGGAATCATGACCAAGTCTCGGTCTACGAATATTCTTGATTCGTTCCTTAATAACTCAGGATCTCATGAGTCGAATACCAGTGAAGAAACGCCACTTTTCAACCTGAGTATTGAGAAAAGAAGTAAGTTTGAAAACGCTACTGTGCCGTTGATTATCACCAGATGTATCCAAGAAGTAGAAGAACGAGGTTTGGATATGGAAGGAATTTACAGAATCTCAGGAGGAAATCTGATGATTATTGCCATTGAGCAGGCATTTTCCAATATCAATCCCAAGGTAAAAGACGATAAAAACATGAATAAGTTAACAGAGACGCTTGAATGTGATATCAACGCTATCACGTCAGCATTAAAACGGTACTTGCGGAAAATCCCCAATCCGTTGATCCCGTTTGAAGTCTACAACGACTTTATTAAAATCAATTCAATTCAAGCACACGCTAAAAAAGTCACCGAGTTCAAGGCCAAAGTCATCGATCAGTTACCCAGCTCCAACAGAGAAGTGGTGTTATTGTTATGTAAACATTTGCAATTAGTGAACAATCACTCAGCCGTAAACAGAATGAACTACAAGAATCTTTCAGTGGTTTTCGCTCCAACTATTGCTAGAGACGAAACGGGTCTGAGAGAAATGATCGATATGGGTAGCAGAAACGATATGACGGAATTTTTGCTTACAAACTTTGAACAGCTTTTTTGATGCACTTATATTGTATATATGGTGAATATATAATGACGGATGGTTAGTGAATATCTTTTATTTGATCGTTCAGGTACATTTCGAGTCTTCTGGTGCCAACTCGTATAAGGTGTTCGATGGCCCCAAACTGCTTTTTGGGAATGTTTTTATACTTGTAGAACTCATCGTGAACAAACTTTCGCCAGTGTTCTTGGGTATCTTTAGGTTTTTTATACACCATCCGTATACTGTTGCGGTATAGATGGATGACCTGTTTCTGTATTCCTGAGAGCTTCATGGATCGTGTGTGTATATGTTCAGGGAAGTACTGGTGTGTATGTACAGTATTGAATTAGAACTCGAACTCGATGCTTTTGCAATAAAAGTGTGGGTTTAGTAGAAACTTTCCAGCCTTCAAAAACTCGCGCCTGTACACAAATCATAAGATCGGAACTCAAGTTACTGATGAGACAGGATTTTTAAGAGTTGCCGGAAGGATGCAAAGCAGATGCTATTGTTCAAGTCTTTTATGAACATCCCACGGAACAGCTTGGCGTTATAAGGAAAACCCCCAGTTGAGTACCAAAAAAAATCTAGGTAAACCTTCATTTAGCCAATTGTCACCTCCAATACCGGAATTGAAGGTACCCGAAATATTAAATTGGCTAGATAAAATTTTCATATTAAAGTACACCCATCTTGATGATGTTGATGTTTACAAATTCATGAAAGCAGAGATGGAATCAAAAGAGAGCTTCCTGATTCACCTTTTTTGGTTGAATTTATTAAGGGACTCAATGGAGATGAAAGTATTCAGTGGGACTTGATTTTTAGCATTCCTCATGATCTAACTGGTTGAAGTGTTTCCGAAAATTATCCTATGCTACCTCAAGGTACCCATTGGTTGAAAATGCTAAATCAGTACACGAAATTGTGTCTTGTTCTATCCTATCATGCCAATGTGTGTTTGAAGTTCATTCAAGCAAAATAAATCATACTTCGCTTTCTGATGACTTTCAACGTGAAATATGGCAAAGCTCTATTTCTTCACATTATTTAGTTCTGTTTGCCTTGACTTCAATTCAATTCCGATATACCTATGAAAGAACTTGTCAATAAAAAGTTCACTATCAAAGACATGCCCAAGACTTTGAAAGGCATGATACAATTATTGTACAATGGACCTATTAACATCATTCTGGGTATGCAATCCTTATTGGAGAGTTAAATACATAGCACAGAAAGAAAGGGCCAGAGAAAATTTGTTGATGAGGTGCATTTGTGGGGTTTTATTGAGTATATAGCTCCATATTCCCCAGAGTTATTTGAGAGGCCATCCTTTCTGATGCCTCTTAAGAGTTTCATGCAGAACTCATTCAACGTCAGGGCAGGCCATTTGATACGGAAGTTCAGGAATGAGATCACAACATTAAACTTGGGGATTGTGAATCTAATCTTCGGCCCAAGAAGTAAATTATAAAGACACGGATTTTCTTAAGTGCATAATGATTTGATATTCATCGTGAATAAGACATTCAATTAAAATAGAGGTTAATAAACACTACAATTCTCAGACATTTTTCCGAATAAATTACATAAATAAGAGTGATACAAGTCTGGGTGTTTAATACATAATGAAAATAATGGGACATTGATTGTTGTCTCTATTAGGCTATGTAATTTAATAGATCAGGCTGGCGAAAGAAAGAAAACCATATGGTTAAAGACCTTTAGTTAGGAAACATTATTTGGAGTATTGGATAGAATTAAAAAAAGCTTGTCATTCACGCATTAATCATTATCAGTTAAAACATTGTGATATTCACAATAGAGAATAGAATTTCAAATTATTTCTACTCAATACCACTAGTACCTATACTTCCATTACCCTATTGAATCAAGAATTCTCTGTACCAATACCCTATCAGTATTTATAATTCATCCTGAAATTGGTTATCAATGCTCTCATGTAATTGAGCATTACGTAATTATTGACATTTGCGTAATCTTCTTAATTTCCTGTATTTCTTGACATTGCAGTAAATAATCTATCTTGCATACTTCTTAGTACCCTTTACCTCACTAATCCTACAGTTCCTACAGTTGAGTCCAAAATGCAATATATTAATCATTAACCTATCTACTTTAAATTAGTGAAATCAACTTCACCTTCTCTCGAACCATCACAAGCACCATGAGCCCCACAAGTACATTTAGACTTGTTTCTTTTACCACAAGAGCAAGCTTCACTAGCAGCAGGTACAACATTCTCTTGAGCAGCTTTAGAACAGTTACATTGTAAAGCAGGTTTAGCACCACAAGAACAAGTGGATTTCTTAGCACAAACACATTCAGATAAAGTACAAGCCATTTCTTTCAATACTTTAATAATATCTCCAAATTGTCTGCCCTTTATATAGTTTATTACTTTTTTTGCAGCCGCAGCCCAATACTAATTGGGGTCATCACCTGAGAATTTGAGCCAATCAAAGCGCGGATGATTGTAATCATCACTTACCAATCGTGGATGTGACAATAAGCAATGATTAGGTAAGTTATTTGTTGAGCATCTGGTTAAACCGTTCATGAAGGATCGATCCCATCTCACGTGATGATTCGTGGTTACTTCTATTTGTATCATCGTTAAATTCTGGATGTTCTTTGTTTAAATCCATGAGCACGTCTTCGAAAAAGTTAGATATCGAGTTAGACTTTGTATTTTCTCTTGAGTCTTCCTTTTGGTTTTGAACAGGATTTTGATTTTGGTTTTGTTGATTCTGGTGTGTTAAAACCGAATGGTAAACAGTTGATGCTATAGAATTGTGCCCTGTATGAGTCTTTTCTTCCAAGCCAGTTTCACCTAAGCCAGTTTTTTCTAAACCAGCTTTTTCTAAGCCAGCCTTTTCTCCGATGTTTTCTTCCAAAAATGGACTGTTTTCATCATGATCTTCTGGGGCAACTTTCCTCTTTTTCTTGTTGACCTCATCTAGTCTTCTACGCAAATCAATTGTTTCTAATTCGGGAAGCGAAATATCTTTATCGTTTTTGGACCCTTCGGTTTTGGATATTTGAGTTATACTAGGAGGTTTCAAATCGCTGTCGTCATCAGGATACTCGTTTCGTATTTCTACCGGAGTCTTAACTAACGATGCTCTGGCCAGACTACGTTTATCGCTGCTATTACCAAAAGATTCTCTGCCAAAAGATTCTCTTCCGTACTGCGGAGTTCGAGGGAATCTTTGTACTTCAGATCTGAGCTCAGGCAGGATTCTGCCGGGAGAACGTCTGGTAGGAGATCTGGTTCGAGTCCTCGTAGTTATGGGCTCGATATCGTCGCTGCCCCGGCCGATTTCATCACTACCCCGGCCGATTTCAGAAACTAAAACTGGAGGTTCAGGAAGAGTTGGTGAAGAATCTCTCAATCCTTTAATCATCGAAGATCTTCTGTTGAACTCGTCGTCTCTCAGCGGAGTCTTGGGCCGTTTCTTACGGGGACTGAACGAAAGACGGTGGTAATGATCAAGCGATTTCCGTATGGTGTACACTTTAGTTTCAGGATTTCTTGTAGGCGATTTATTTTCAGGCGAAAGCGTGGTGGCTAGCACGGGAGGCTCGCCCAAGTTCAAGCTTTCACTCAACTCAAACTTACCAAACTTTCTCTGCGTTTTCAGATCCTGCGGCGTTGAAGATACGAGCTTTTTTCCCTGTTCAGTTGACCAAGTAGGTGTTTGTTCATCAACAATTCCTCTTAAATTGGGACGTTTGAACTGGGCTTTGAGCAGGTCGGCAAACGCCGTTTTCCCGTGCGGTTGGTCGGTGTTTTTATCGTAAAGCTCTTCATCCAGAAGTAGTAAGTTCTGTGAATCACCAATAGGTTTTGATACAGGACTTTGATAACTTGTAAGTTCGGCATTGGCAGACAGCTCGAAAAAGTGTTTCCAGTAGTTGACGTTTTTCCACACCAGTTCAGTTGACGAAGAATATTTTCTTAAAATCGGGAAGATTTTATCGTTAAGTATGGCATTTGAATGGGACAAGTTCTCATCTATATCTTGAAGAGTGGATGTTATTGACTGTTCAATTTGCTGGAGTTCAAAAGTAGGGTTTTCTCTTGCGCCCGGGCCGTCTTCTGGTCTCACACTGGCGGCATTCGACTTTCTACGGGCTGAAGATGGGGCAATTGAGTAGCGTTTCATGGTTGTTTTTATTTACGCGCGTTTCTCTTATTTTTGATCAATATTTTTCAAGGAATGGGAAATATCATGTCAACCAGTTTTGCACCCGAATGTACAGAAAAGAAGACCCAATATGATGACTGTTTCAACAAGTGGTATACTGAGAAGTTTTTACAGGGTAAGTCGATGGAGAACGAGTGTGTGCAGTTGTGGGACGACTATATTACTTGTGTGAATGCTGCCTTATCTAAGCACCAGATCAAGCCCATTTTAGATAAGGCAAGAGAGGACCAACCGTTTTCTCTGGACGAAATCAAACTGGTGGCCGAGGGTAAAAAATAGCCCATAACTTGTATATATTTATATTTAATATCATGATTCTTAGGTTTATTTTTCAGTCTATAATTTTCATCTATCGCGAAATTTCAATATGCTTATTGAAGAGATTCCAACTAAGAGGAACGCAAACAGTTCCACCATCTACTTCACGTCGTCGATTAACGTATCTGCTAGACCCAATGTTCGGCTTAATCAGCAGGAAAAAGAGGCCAGCCAGCCCAAAGTCAAAAAGGCTAAAATCAACTATAACTTGAATGACTTAATGAATAAGCAAATTCAGTCCAACGACTCAGCTCAGCAAACTTCGGGCCCCTTGAAATCTTCACAGCAGCTTGCCCTCGAGCGTTTAGCCACCAAGCGTGTGTTGGAATTGAGCAAAGAAGGAAGCCAGGTAGCTTTTGATTTGCCAAAGGGGTTTGAATACAAGAACAGATCGGGCAAAAATAATTCTAGACAGGGTACAACTCCCGGTACAAAAAAGATCTTATCTGCACGTCGTAACTTGAATCTGTATTTTGAAGAAGAGAGAAATTTGGTGTCGATAAATTCGATTTTGAACTTGAACTACCAATATCTTGATCAGTTTGACTCTTATGAAAGTTCAGGAAAAGGGAAGAAAAAGGAGAATAAGCTTATTAGGCCCAGGGTGAAGTTGTGTTGTATTTGCAGTAACAAGTCCAACTATGCTCGTTGTGGGAACTGCGGTTTGTTTTACTGCAATATACGGTGCTACAGAATTCACCAGGAGAATAGATGTTTATAGATTAATGAGTAAATGAATGTATTGTAAGCTTTTATCTTCACTGGTTTACCTCTGTGTAATTTAATGTTCTCTGTGTAAATCAATTTTAAAATGTTATGGAGTGCTTCCCAAATTTATGTTAAAAATTATGTTATGCTTAATCTCTCTTAAATACTTATTGAGTTAATTCCGGGAAATTTCTTTTCCAATGATGACAAGATTCTGGCTCTGGATCGTTTACCTATTATATGTCTCAGGTATATCACTTCCAATTGCCAAAACACAATCTTTGCCCAAAGATTACCAAAAACTTGTAGAATACTCAGAAATAGTGTCCTTTTCATACTGCACCAAGTTTGGTCTAAAACCAGGAAAACTAGGTGAAAAACAATCCAACTGTGTGAGCTCAAAATGTGGGAGTCCAGAGTACTCTAATATCGAAGTTGTGGATATCTTTGACTACAATTCTATGGGAAGCTTGGGAGCGGGATTTTACGGTATTGACAATGAAAATAAACGGATTATACTAGCTTTCAGAGGAACTAGTTCAACTACTGACTGGTTTGCTAACCTCAACTTTTTCCATAAACCTTATACGCCAATTTCACTGGGAGCTAATTTCACCTGTGAGGAATGTATGGTACATCGTGGTTTCTACAATTTTGTAGAGGAAAACTGTGCTAGTGTCATAGAAGCCGTGAGAAGCCTTAAAGACTTATACCCAGACTACAAGCTAGTTGTTCTTGGTCATTCTTTAGGAGGTGCTTTTGCAATGCTAAGTGGAATCGAGTTCCAGCTTTTGGGCTATTCTCCTCTTGTTGTGACGTTTGCTAGTCCCCGAGTGGGAAATGAGAATATGATGAAGAGAATAGACAAGCTATTTAATACTAGTCAAGTCGAAAAAATGGCATTCGAAAAAAGGGATATTGAAACTGGACTTATAAGGGTTGTTCATAAGAATGATGTTGTTCCCATGCTCCCCCCACGTAAACTCTCATTTGCTCATGCTGGAGTGAAGTATCTGATACGCAGCAAAAAACTCCCACATTTAGCAAAGGACTTGGTTCGAATTGGTTCCAAAAGGATAGAGGATCCTGAATTTGACAGTATGAACTTCAGCTGGGAAAAGATCTCCAACATGCTTCCTGAAATATTTACCAATTTTGAGCACCTCCATTACTTTGTGAAAATCACTGGCTGCAAATAATGGCTGCGAAATTCAGAGTTTGTAAATCGTCATGATCCCCATTATACTATGGTTATTGATACTATTAGTTAGAGCCGAAGAGCCACAAGATTATTTGAAACTTGTGGATTATGCCAAAATAGCATCTTTTGCCTATTGTGTAGAGCACGGTTTACAAGAGGGGCAGTTAGGTGAAAAAGAATCACACTGCCCAATGACAAGGTGCAAGCAAGAAGCGTACAGAGATATAGAAGTAGTATCTGCTTTTGATTTCAACGAAATGGGAGATGTGGGAAGTGGATTCTATGCTCTAGATGCAAGAAAAAAAAGGATCATTCTAGCGTTCAGGGGAACGAGTTCTAGAAGAGACTGGTTTGCTAACATCGATGCCATGCCTCGTCGCTATGATCCACTAATCAATTTGGTCGAAGGCGAAGAAAAAATTGAGTGTGATGGATGCAGAGTTCATAGAGGGTTCTATAATTTCATAAGGAATAATGCAGTAGAAATCATGTCTGAAGTAAAAGCACTAAAGCAGGAATATCCCAGTTTTCAGCTTGTTGTAGTTGGCCATTCTCTTGGAGGGGCTTTTGCTTTGCTAAGTGGTATAGAGTTTCAGCTTATGAGATTGAAACCGTTAGTCATAACCTATGCTATGCCAAAGATAGGAAACAAAAAAATGATGGAGTTTGTAGATGAGCTTTTCGATACCGAGGCTGTAGCCAAAAGTTGTATTGAAAAACACGACTTTAGCTACGGATACATTCGAGTGGTTCATGAAGGGGATATGGTACCACACTTCCCACCTACCAGTATATTTAGACATGCTGGAGTAGAATATGAAATCGCAAAATCAGAGCTTCCTCACAAGTCAGAGAGCTTACGGAGAGTAGGAAGGTGTGGCGATGAGTGGGAAGTATCTAATGCAGATTACTTCAGGGAAAATGAGTTTGAAGAGGAAGTACCCAATAACCAGGAGAAAAAGTTCACAAATTCTGGTATACCAAACATCATGAACGGGAAGTTTCTTCCTACAGATTCAGTCAAAGAAGCCCATTCCACATACTTCGTCAAGATTACCGGGTGCAAGTAGATTAGTTTTATGTATTAAGAATATAAGAATAAGTAATATACTATTTAATGCATCCTGAAATTATTTACAAGCAATGGAGACCATTTTATCACGGTTACACACTTTTTCCCTAGTTTTTCCCAGCTCTTTACCTAAAGCTATTTCATATTCATCAAGCTTCTTCCAATTCTCCCATTGGACAGAATTTTTAGGGATCACTGGATCAGCAGTAGGATTCGTATGAACACCATTAGTCAAGTCTTGAATGACATTTTCAGCAGTATCAAAAGAGTCCATCATCGTGGATGCAATTACCCCTTTAGGGCCATTTTTGATCCAACCAGAAGTGTAAAATCCAGCTTTGTACAGTTCTGGGTCTGAGCTAGAATATACTCTCCCCCCTCTGTTTAAAATTCTATTCTTTTTCTCGTCAAAAGAAACCCCAACCTCCTCGAAACCCTCGAGTGCTGATCCCTTGTACCCAATTGACAAAATGGCCAAATCTGTCTTCAACTCAGTCAAGTTTTTGTCAGGTAAGATATCATAACTTCCTGATTCATTGGGGGCAATTTTGTTCGAAGAAAATACTACTTTCGAAAGAAGTCCATTGTCTCCCTCAACAAAAGCCACAGGGTTCTTTAAGTACTGAAGAGACCAAGTTTTCTCTCCAGAGGTCAGATCATGAGAATACTTATCAAGAATGGCGATTCTACGCTTATTCACTCTGTCCAATTTCTTGGTAAAAGGTTCAATAGCATCATAAACCGAAGCTTCAATAGGAGTAAAACTCACTTTTCCAGACTTGTTCAACTCCAATAATTCTCTGAGCTCTTTGTTGGTAAAAGCACTCTCCAAAATACCTCTTCTGGCCACAATATTGACTTTTTTGACCGTGCTTTTCTTCAACACTTCTACAGCTCGTGAAGAAATATCTGTTGGGGACCAGTGGGTGTCTGGATCAGCCAACAAAACACGTGCAACATCTAAAGCAACATTACCATTTCCTATGATGGTAACATCTTCAATTTGGTCGAGTTTTGGAGGTTCCAGAGCGAAATCTGGGTGCCCATTATACCAATTGACAAAATGGCGGGCAGAAATTACACCAGGAAGTTCATTTCCTGGAACGGGCAAGGTAGCATCTTTAGTGACACATCCGTACGACAAAACAACTGAGTGGTACGAATTTTGCAACTCAGAAAGCGAAATATCCGACCCGATATTGACGTTACCAAAGAATCTTACATTTTCATGCTCCATGATTTCGTTCATATAATCTTCACAGTTTTTGACTTCTGGATGGTCTGGGGCCACTCCGTACCGACTAAGACCATACGGAGCAGGAAGCCGTTCGAAGAAATCAATTTTCACCTTATACTGGCTTGGAGACTTGTTGAGAATGTGATAAGCAGTGTAGAAACCTGCGGGGCCAGAACCCACCATTGCTACACGGTAAGTGGGAGGCGAAGACACCGAAAGATATCTGAGCTGGTGGGCCCATGTGGGGCGAAAATGGACCAACGGGATCGCTGTTAAACGGGAAGCAGTTAAACTGGAGCTTGCTAGACGTTGAAACATAATGGATGCAAAACGCGACATGTCCGAGAAGGCCCGAGTGCAGAAAGTCCGAGTTGGCAAAAGACAGAAATGGATTGGTTAAAACTGATCTTTAGTGTTCAAAGATACATCTACAAGATAAGAGAAGTAAGACCATAAACTACAATTTAGCTAAAGCATGGTTCACCTAGTAATAGTTTACCCGGCCACGACGTATTTGTCGCGATCTGAAATATCAAACTCTTCAACATGGCAGCAGTAACCAAGACCAATCCTTCGAGCTTTTTAGGAGGCAATATCGGCTCTCGTGTGAGTGTAAAACTCAACAATGGAGTGTCTTTCGTGGGTAACTTACAGAGCATCGATGGGTTCATGAATATTGTCTTAGACAGCACTAGTGAGTACGTGAACGGTGCGGCTAGTGGAGTGACTTATGGAGATGTTTTTATTAGAGGAAATAACGGTACGTAGCCAGACTTTCGGCCACAATATACTAACGTTTAGTGTTATTTATCAGTGAAGTTTAAGAGAAAAAAAAAATGGAAAAATACAAAACTTAGTACGGAAAAAATGAAATTCATTTTAATCAAGCGTATAACAATATTGATTGATTTTGAACCAATTGTGTTAATCTTCGACCTCTAAACTTGTATAGTTTTTGTAATATACGATAACGAAATAACTGAATCCAGCGTTTTGTGTAATTATCTCTCATCCAATAAATTTCGCGCACACAGCGAGCGGAAAAGCGAACCAAAACTTTTCAATCAAACTATGTCGTTTATTGTTAGAAGACAATTATCTACCTTGATCCCACCAAAGATTGCTTCTGCAAAGGTATGTATACTTTATACAAGCATATTAATCAAATTATCACTTTTCCGAGAAGAATTGGTCGTGAATTGATGGTGATGTATCGACGAATAATACTAACCTCCAGAATCTTGGATCCAACCCTAACGCCAAAAGAATGGCTGAAGTTGTTTCTTTCTACAAGAAGTTACCAACTGGACCAGCTCCAGTTCCAAAGAAGCCTATCACTCCATTAGCCAGATATAAGGCTGCTTATTTTGATGGTGAAAACGCTAGCGGAAAGCCATTACTTCACTTGGCTATTGCCATCATTGTTTTGGGTTACACCTGGGAATACCAATCCCATTTGAAGCACCACAAGCATTAGGTAGAATACGGTAGAAATACAGAGATTTTTAAATGGCGTAGTATCCAATATTTGTTTTTCGTTAATTGTTCTAATATTTGTTCTGTCTGTTAATTGTTCTAATATTTGTCTGTCTCTATTAATTGTTTTAATATTTTCTAATATTTGTCTGTTTCTGATGTCAGTTTCTTCTTCTTCATCTCCTGCTGCTCATGTCTAAAAACAATGTGTTAACGTTAGAGGTTAAGGGTTTAATGACTAGTTTACAACCAAGGTTTAATAATATAGTTGATAACTGATAGTTTAATGACTAGTTACAAAGGTTATCTGACCAGGTTGTAGCAAAGTTCACTTGATTGACCTGCTCAGTGATCTAATTTATTACTTCCAAGATTGGCTACTGGTATCAACGTTCAAATCTATTTCGAAGCCCAGCATTCCATTCAATATTCAATTGTATTCGGTCAATCGCTCCCGATTTAGCCACTCTACACACAATACACACAATACACTCTACAAGACACTCTACAAGACACTACAATACACTCTACAATAAATTCTACTATACACTACTACAATACTAACTTACACCCTTAATGTGTTTACTCCCATGCAAACTCTATTTATATCCATTCATTCTCACTTTTCACTTTTCACCAGCATTTCTCTTCACTTTTCACTCGTCTCTGCACCACCCGTCTTTATTTATTCCTCTACAATACCCTCTCTACAACACCTTCCTCTACAACACCCCCCTCTACAACACCTCTTCCACAACACCTTAACACCCTACCTTCCCTCTTCACCCCAACCCTTATCTTCTTGACACCACACGACTCAGCCTTGACATTCGCGGTGATTCAAAGCAATTAGCTAGCAGGCAATCCGTCAAAGAAAAGTGATAAATTAGTATCACAGTTTTGCCGGTTGGATTCAAGCAGTACAAAGTACCCAATCATTCCGATCCAACCATGAACAACGATTCCAAGCCGTCCAATCCCTTTGGAGATCAGCCAATGAACTTCCAGTATGGTGGTTCTTCAACTACCCAGTCTCAGTCTCAGTCTCAATCTCGTCCAGGTCAACCAGCTACTCCCAGAATGCTCAGAAGTGTTAGTGGCAGTCTTCGTAACTCCAGAAGTGATATCAACAACCCAGAGATGTCTTCTCCTACTCCTCGTCAAGATGAGTTTCTGTACACCACGGCTCAAACTCAGCGAAGCCACCTGCGTAGTTCGAGTTTCCAGCACCTGTTGGACCCAAAACTCAACACGCCTCCGATGCATAGACGGGTTCCGTCCAGCAGCAGGCCGGACGGGGCGAGAGATGGACCCAGAGATGCGAGAGACGGACCCAGAGATGTGAGAGACGGGACGAATGCAAGAGATGGTGTTCCTACCACGATGAACCCGAAAGTGATTAACCAGGCCCAGGCTGCTCAGGCTCAGGCCCAAGCTCAGGCACAAGCCCAGGCCCAAGCACAAGCCCAAGCCCAGGCCCAAGCCCAGGCCCAAGCACAGGCCCAGGGCGAGCTTTTACCTCCAGTGGCCATTTCTGGCGACTCGAATCCCGGCTCAGCTACGTCGAGAACATCGGTGAAAAAGAGCCCTTCTAAGCCTAAAGAATCTCAAACTCCCCAAACCCCCAAAAGTCAGCAGCCGTTCCACAGAAAGTCGATTGGAGACTGGGACTTTGTCAAGACCATTGGGGCTGGATCGATGGGAAAAGTCAAGTTGGCCCAGCACAATTCTACCGGTGAAACCTGTGCGGTTAAAATTGTTCCTAGAGCCGCCAAATTGTACCAGAGATCACACCAAGATGACCCACCACCACAATCTCAACAGGAAGCTCAACAGAGACAAAAGGAATTTGAAAAAGAACTCGCTAGAGATAAAAGAACAACCAGAGAGGGGGCTTTGGGTAGACTTCTTTTCCACCCTTATGTGTGTAGATTATACGAGATTGTGCCCATGACAAACCACTACTACATGTTGTTCGAGTACGTCGAAGGAGGCCAGATGTTGGACTACATTGTGGCCCATGGCTCGTTGAAGGAGAAACACGCCCGAAAATTTGCACGGGGCATTGCTTCAGCTCTTGAATATTGTCACAGAAACAATGTGGTTCACCGTGATTTGAAAATTGAAAATATTATGATTAATCAGAAAGGTGACATCAAAATCATTGATTTTGGGTTATCGAACTTATACTCGCCTAAATCGCTTTTAAAGACATATTGTGGTTCGCTTTATTTTGCAGCTCCCGAGCTTTTGTGTGCCAAACCGTATGTTGGACCTGAAGTTGATGTGTGGTCTTTTGGTGTGGTTTTGTACGTTTTGGTATGTGGAAAAGTACCTTTTGATGACCAGAGTGTGAGTGTTTTGCACGAAAAGATCAAAAAGGCCAATGTCGAATACCCTGCATTTTTGTCAAAAGAATGTATCTCTTTATTGTCAAGAATGTTGCAAGTAGACCCTACAAAGAGAGCTACCCTTTACGAGGTAATCAATCATCCATGGATGAATAAGGGATATGAATACGCTATTTCAAGTCACTTACCCAGAAGAGTGCCTTTGAGATTACCTTTAGATTCAGATATCATTAAGACCATTACCTCGTTTGATCTTGGAGATTATAAGCTGTTAACCGACGAGTTGAACTCGATAGTTGGCAGTGTCGAGTACCAGATGAGTAGTGAAAATTGGTACAAGATCATTGATCAGGGCAGAGAGTATGCCTCTGCTTCCAATGCCCATATTCTTCCCGATCCCACCGGTGGGTTTCATCCGTTGGTGTCGATATACTATTTGGTTGACGAGATGAGAAAGCGGAAGAAGGCAAAGGAAGAGGCGGTTAAAGCCCAGCTTGCCGAGGTGGAAAAGAAGGAGCAAGAGGCCCAAGTCCAGCAACTTCAACAGCAAGTTCAAGCCCAAGTTCAGCAATCTCAAGCTCATGCTCAAGCTCATGCTCAAGCTCAAGCCCAAGCTCAATCTCAAGCTCAAGCCCAAGCTCAAGCTCAAGCCCAAGCTCAAGCCCAAGCCCAATCCCAATCCCATTACCCTGTCGAAGTGGCACAGATCGCTCAGCGTGGCACGCCCGTTATCGTCACCGAGCCCAGGCCCACGGCGTCGCCCCAGATGGGCCAGGTCCAGAGCCCACAGAATGTGGCCCAGAACTCACTGGTCCCAGTCCAGAGCCCGCCCCAGATTGCGTTCCCAGAACAGGCCCACACTTCGGTATCGCCTATCAAGAAATCACCACCTCCACGTGAATACACCGCCGAAATCTCCCAGGTTCCTGAACAGCAACATCGTGATGACGATTCTAAGCTCAACTCGCTTTTCAGAAGATTATCGAAGAAACTGAGCAGAAACAATCTCTCACCGCAAAGAACACCTGAAGTTAAAACTTCCACCACTGCTTCACCAGATCTTGAAGATTCGCCTTCAAAGAGAGACCCAATGGTTCGTAGAGGTGTTAGTATGAAGGTGACGGCCAAGGAGAAATCTGACTCACGTAGCTCGAGAATTGAAGTTGTAGACAAGCAGAAGCAATTAGCTCAGCAGCAATTAGCTCAACAGCAACAAGTTGAAGCTAAACCTAAGGAAAGAAAGAATCACGGCCGGTCACAACTGATCAACGTGCTGAACAAGCACGGGTTTGTACCGGTCGAGTATTTACCACCACTTCCTCATATCGATGCCGAAACCAACCAGATCATCCCCAGCACGAAGAACGAGGTGGTGGCTCGCAAAATGCACCCTACAGCTCGGTCCAAGTCGCTTGGTGGCCACGCCAGAAAAGATTCTCATGGCAGAAGATTACCCAACGCCATGGCATCGCAAAACAGCGACGAAGTGGTGGCAGATAAAGAGCCTCCATTATACGATGGGTTCTTTGACGACATTCTTTTGGACGACGAAATCGAAGTTACAGAAATCCCTGAACTTACTGAAAACCAGATCATTGATCAGTTCAATAATGCCAGACCTAATACCATGTTATCGATTGAATATCCTAAGACTCTTTTCTTGAAAGGGTTTTTCAGTGTGCAAACCACTTCAACCAAACCTTTACCGATTATTCGTTACAATATCATTAATGTTTTGACCAGACTTGGGGTCAAGTTTCAGGAAGTGAAAGGTGGGTTTATGTGCTCTCACACCCCATCTCTTCAAAATGAGGATTATGAAGATGAAAACCCAGAGGAAGAAAAACTTTACGGGGATGCTTTCAAGCTGACGTCTTCGTCAATTGAACGAAGTCAGACGCCTGATCCAGTTGAATCTCCTGCTGTTTCTCGTGGGCCAAGTAGACAACCATCGTTACACTTGAACACACAGAACTTGGCGACTCCAAAGGGTCATCACCGTCAAAGCAGTTCGATTAGCAGCGTGGGAAGCGACCGAGGCCACCGTAGAAAGTTCAGTATTGGCACCAACATCTTGGGCTCTTATAGACGTAAAAACGGGTCCCAATCGCAGGTGATGCCTCCTAATACTCCAGCTGCTGCTCGGGTAAATAAGCTGTTGTACTACGGCGATGATGATGACGAGTATGACGAAAAGCACTACGACGACGACTCGGTGGATTCAGTTGGTAATTTAATGGTGGGAGGTGGCTCCGATATGTTGATGTCTTCACGCTTAGAACATAGAAAAACCAAGTCAAAGCGGTCACCGTTAAAGTTTGAAATCCATGTGGTCAAATTCCCGTTGGTGGGCTTATATGGGGTCCAGTTTAAGAAACTTTTGGGAAACACCTGGAACTATAAGACGCTAGCGGGCCAGATTTTGACTGAGTTGAAGTTATAATTGCATGTTTAATAAATATTTTTTAGTGTCGATTGTAGAGATTGGAGTAGAGCTGATTAGATTAAGATTATTTTAGAGAATTAGATTGTATACTATGTGAGTTGTACATTATAGACTATTAGAGTATTAAATTATAGGACTAGAGATGGCACTAATAGAATATTAGAAACCATTAGAGACTATGTATTGGAGAATATTGTGTTAGGGTCTATTAGAGTATTAGTGATTGCTAGACTTAGAGCTACTATCAGTCATTAGAGGTATCACTCTTAAAGTTTAAAGTTTTAGGGATTGTTAGAAGTTGCAGATATACGATTATCAGACTATCACAGACCAGACAAAGAATTCAATACTACTGATTCTACAGAATATTCCTGAATTTTATATTTCTATGAGAGAATGCTATAAAGTAGGTATCTTGTGTTCTCCATTCTCTTTTGTTATTTCTTTCACCTCTTCATTCTCTTGTATCTGTTGTACAGTTTGTGGACTTTGTTGTACAGGTTGCTGACTTTGTAAGGTTTGCTGATTTTGTACGGTTTGCTGACTTTGTACGGTTTGCTGACTTTGTTGAGGTGGCTGACTTTGTTGAGGTTGCTGACTTCGTTGTACATGTTGACTTTCTCCATTTTGAACACTTTCTTGTACATTTTGTTGACCATCAACAGTCTCTGCCTCTCTCTTCACCCCATTATCCTCACCCTTCTCCTCACTTCTCTCCTTTCTGAACCCACTGTTCAACTTCCGCATCTTCAACCTGTCTTCTCTGCTCATTGTAGTCGAGTCAAAATCCAACGGTTTGGTGATTTTTTCAAGCTCAATTGCAAGCCTGAGCTCTTTTTCTTTCTTAGCCTTTGTCTCCTCGACTTCCTGTTGTTTCTGACGTTCTTTGGCTTCAATACGTGAACTTCTCTTTCTGGTGGCCATCAAATTGATCATCTGGTACTCTTTCTTTCTGTTATTGATGATCTTTCTCTTTCTGATTTCCTGGCTCAAAATATGATTCTGAAACTCTTTGCTCTGAAACTTCTTGAACGGGCCCGACTTGTTGGCCTTGATAAACTCTTCAAACTCCTGAGGGCTCCATGCGATTATTTCAAATTTCATTTTGGCCAATTCAATATCAAACCTGTCCCAGTATTCAAGCTCAGGATCTTCAGGAGAGTCCTTTCTCTTTTTGGGGATCACTAATTCAGGGTATACGGTGGTTCGTTTGTACAACTTTGTGTTGTTGAACAACAAAAAGTATTCTTCTTTGGTGTGATTTTTCTCAAGCATCTGAAGAGGCTCAAAGTTGAAGTCTGAGTCTATTTTTTCAACAAATGCCTTAAAGGAAGCAAGAGTAGTCAAGTAGTTGAGAATGACGAAAAGCATCTCGAACTTTTGGTCCAATTTGAGCGTATCAAAACTAGAATCAGGATCTGTGCCCAAAGGTGTATTGATAAAAGATCTTTTGATCACCTGGTCAAAGTCCAGGGCCACGAGTTTATTGGACGAGTTAGTGATGATATTGACAATTTGAAGCTTAAGTTTGTTGATGAAGAGAACAGATTCGTCAAGGGGAGGAGGATCTAGAAGATTGAGCAATTCCATCTCGAAAAGCTCAACATCAAAGTACTCTGAAGATAAGCGAATATGGGCTTTGAATGTGTACAACCAGTGGATCACATAAACGTAGTGGAACGAGTGACGGACCTTGTAGAGCTCATGGGAAGGAGCCAAGGTGTTTACGGCAAGGTTTGGGGGCGGGAGCTTGCTTAGGGTTTCTTGGTGTTCTTTATCACCAAACATTACGCGTGAATAATTTTTCAGTGAGCTTAGATAGTTAGTGGTTCATAGTTTAGGTTGGTTAGTTTGTTGATTAATTAGTTTAGTTAGTTTAGTTACTTCATTGGATTGGATAGTTCATTTGTAGGATGAAATTTGAGAGATGAGTGTATTCATTTCATTGCTATCAATGAATAAAAGCGTACTAAAATGCACTAGAATGCACTTGGAACATACTTGGAAAGAATGCTCCATTTAAATTGGCCCTACTATAAATGCCCTAGTGAAATCCTAAGATTGTAGAATCCCACGAATGCTCTCAACTGTTAGCAATTTCCACCAACTCCGTTTATTTTCAGTATTTTCTAACATTGTTACTGCATTCTTAAATAAGGTTCTACACCCTACATTACGCTTTAGCGTTTGTTCCTGCATTGGATTGTGGCCCGATTATTGGGTATCTACTGTTCATCTGCTAAAGAGTTTGGGTAGTGTTTGAATTTTTGGGTTTTTTGAACTTTTAGGTATTTTTGAGCTCTGGGGGGTTTCCAGTTTCAGATTTAGTTAGTTTATAACGACCCACCATTACATTCACACTTCTACATCCTTACTTCTACATTCATACTTCTACATTCACACTTCTACATACATAAACCCATCAATTCACTTATCCTTTCATTTTATACTAAGTATTGTAAAAATATTTACTAGCAAAAGTTGCAGATCAAAGCTTTTGTATTTTTTACCAGCCATCTCCAGTTTACCACCAGTTTGCACCATTTTACACCGAAGTTTCACCATCTTTTCACCAATTTTCACCATTTTGCAACCCTAATTCAGCAGTGCTTCATCTAGACAAAATTTCATACAACAAAACCCCAAAATCTATCTGCAAACCCCATCCCAATCGTATTTATTTTCTATTATAACCTGCATTTAGCATCATTGCTTATCTCAACAATAGTCAAGTCTTGCTCATCTCTTTTTATTTACAATAAATAATATATAGTCGTTATTCATTACTCATAATACATATAATACACCTAAAGTACCCCGTTTATTCTCAACAAGTCTTTAATCCCATCATTTTTACTCTTTATTTTCATCATCTCGTGTGAAATTTTCATCAATGCACAGTGCTTTGAAAGATTTGGTAATCCGTCTTTAGTAAACTGCTTTCTTTTACTCTTTTTATTTATTGGTGGCTGTTTCAAATAAGTTTCAAAATTGGTGATTAATCTTAAACACCTTTCGTAAGCAAGCTTACATAACTGCCTCCTTTTTTGCTCACTGTGTGAATGGTTTAGCCTCTTTTGTTCAACACTAAGTAATGGTTTAGAATTAGCCTTTTTCTTCTTTCTGGCCTCGTCAAAGTCATCAACTTCTTCGAGACCACGACTAGCCTTGATGTGCATTTCAAAGTCTTCATTAATTGAAGACTGCCTGGATTCTGGGGTGGGTAATTGAGTATTCATACTTGAGTCATTTATGTCCATTGAACCATCCTTAAATAATGTATTAGCAGGAGGATGGGAAAATGCATTCGTCAAATCTTGTCTTGGTTTTGGCTTAAATGTAAATTCATGATGGTATAATTCAAGAGGATTACTGCTAGTAGGGTTAGCTAAATTGTCCAAGAATTTTTCCAAAGCATTACTTTCATTGTTGGAAAAAAACTTGTCAAAATCATCATCTTCTTCATCCTCTTCTTCGGGCACTAAAGGTGCTGAAAGTTCATGATGATTTTCCAACTTTACCTGATTATGTGGTAAATTCATGTCCTGCATTTTTTGGAGGTCTTCAATAGCACTAACAGCATTCTCTTGTTGTAAATGATTGTAAACTGAATAAGCTTCTTCAAAATTCATATCAGTAGAAACCATATCTAAAGAAAAATGGTTTAAGATATCTAACTCATCCATGATCAAAATATTTTTATAAGGGTATTCAATAAATTAATTGTTATATGAAAAACTAGGAGAAGTTTGGATTATTTAAATACGGTTTAAAAATAATTATCAAATTTAAATAAAAAAAACTGCCTACCTAAAATTAAATAAGAAAAAGGAACCTTTTCTTTTGTTAAAGTGTATGGGGTAAAGTTTTACTTTAAATTGTTAGTGGTTTGTTAAAGACGCTGGTAAATGCCTGTACGTTTTACTTCTGAGAGCAAATGAAGTGCGCAACTCGAAAAATCTTCCGTAACTGCGCCTTAACCTGCAAGTTTGTCCGGTCTTTGCATTGATCACCGATAGGCTTATTTCCGCTCCCCTCTTCCCTCCTAAATAGTAGCCTTTTACTAGTGCTGTCGCGCGCGTAAATCGGACTTGATCAACACTATGCTGGGACCACACACATCACGAAAAG
>JAJLZG010000020.1:0-143983 GCA_030572075.1 Yamadazyma ubonensis | reverse complement strand
ACCACTTTGAACTCGTCAGTTTCTGCGTTATAATGCTCGATGCTGAATGAGCTTAAGTCATCAACAACAATATCAGCTCCACTCTTTCTCACCTTTTCAGGAATGTCTAAATAATTTAAAATCTAAAAAAATCAAATCTAGAAGATTTTTTAATGAACTATATGTATAGAATCTTTGTCCTTGATCTCACTAGTCAATTATCCTCTGATCATATTTTTTATTTATATGATTTGTCTTTTTAAATTTGATGTATATCAATAGTATCAAATAGTGGTTAATTTCGCAACTTTCTCAACTTTTTTAAAATTTATTGTTTCCATTGGTTGATTTCATAATTGAAACCTAATCAGTTTATGTATTGAAGTTTAACTAGTTCCATAGAAAAGTCCACTGATATCTGTTGTATTAGTCTGTCATTTTTTTGTGAATTTTTATACTTTAAATGCAGCATTTAATCATACATGTTTATCGGTTAAGTGTATTGTTTTAAATACATCAACCTTCCTTTTTAAATATATAAATCCGCTTTATCCAAATTATTTTAACTTTGAACAATATGTAGCTATGTTTCAAAGATTTAGAGATCCAAATTTCGATTTGAAAATTAAAGTCAATCTAAAATTTATAAGCTAAGTGGTGGAATCATAATATAAATTAACTAGGTATCCAGCAACCCAGCGGTATAGCTTGAAGTCAATCTGTGTTTTATCATACATCTTGTGCCCCCTAAGCTCACTTCGCAATGCTTCATGAGTCTGGTTAAACTTTAGTAAGCGCTAAGATTTGATAAGATCAAAAGTTTAGCGCGCTCAAAATTTAAATAAAAAATCTCTAACATCCCTTAAATGATGATTACTCTATTCTATAAGGCTATTTGATTTCCTTTACTAACTCATAAGTGCTGTATAATGCTTTCCCTGTGTTGATGCCAAACTGGTGGTATAAAAATAAAATTAAGATCTCTCAAGCCATTAATTTTCCAGTTCATAATCTAATAAATAACTGACTAACTCTTAGATAATAGTAGTACACCAGATTACGTGTTCCTTATCAAATTAGCTTAGACTCGAATATAAATTTACACATCATGCATTATGGATAGACCATGAGCAAATTTAAAAAATGACTCGTTTACATTGGCTAGGATCCAGACCACTTTAATCTGTAGCTCTGATATCTATTATTCAATATAAAATTTTATCGCTGTAGATTTTCAGTTAAATAGATAAAACCTAACTACTGTCTTCTTGCAAAGTCAAGAAATCTATTGGCTTTCCATTTTATGATTTACTTTGGTAATATTATCAATTTTTACCAATCAGTTGTCAAATTTAAGACAAGTTCCAAGCTTGAATATTTAAATTTTAAGTCAGACTGGGATATCACTACTGGCAATTTTGTTCAGGCTAAATTTTGTTGGTTGAATGAAGTATAGCCAAATATTTATGCAATATTTTATGAGTTTTGGTAACTTTGCTGGCTCAGTTTTCTTTCGAAACAGAATTGAAGTATATAAGTATAATATATATTTCTCTAGGATCCAGATTTCATAGGTGTTGAGTAGAAAGCCGATAATTTTACACCTTCGTAAATTGGTGCGGCAGTTGTCAGAATTTCGATGTAACTCTCGCGCTCAGCTCATCCGAGAATTGGTTTAGCCAGTGCGCTTTACTTAATCCACCCCCAAAACTCCATCAATATCCATTCCTATCTATACTAAGCTTCATTTACCAATAGTCCAATTGCTCGAGTTGAAAATACATTTCATTTCAATACCTTTATGAGCATCCTTTAATGGCCCTTTATTCGCAAAGGAAGGACTATCATTGATTGTTAAGATTCTTCAATATTATAAAGGCTAATAGAGCTTGTGTACTTGGTTTTTACTGAATTACTTATGGGATAACATCTGGTAGCTGGTCGGGGTTAGTTTTCTTCGAACTTTAAAAACCCCATATACGTATTGGGTATTCTAAAAATATTTATATCCGGTAATTGAAACGGAAGGTGTCAAATTGACAAAGTGTAATGGCGCATGTTGTTAATGGAAAGACATTCGAACGGTATTAGTTCTTTGAATTGGATGTTCGTCAAGATTTTTTAACACAAGAAACTCACTTGATCGCAAACATTTTTGCATCGTGACAAAGTGCTATTACCTGGCTTGGACTCAATTCAGCGAGAAACTTACGTTCGGTTGACCCAAACATGAGTGTAGTTTATGCACTAAACTTAGAGGCTACCTGGAGAAACCTGCGAACAGGATTCAAAATAAGGGATTCTAGATATAAGAAAACAATTAAAGTATCCCACTTGATTTAACTTTAAGTTACTTTTACTCCACTAGTTGCTCCAGGGATACTAAAGAAATATTATTGAGTTTAACACCGCGAGAGATAGGTCCTATTCCAAACCATTGGCCTTAATTAAGCCTAGATAATTTAGCGAAAAAAACCGTACTCGAGTAAAATTTGAATGTACATCACACACCTGAAATCAGTCGTATGAGTCAACAGTCGTATGAGTCAACAGTCGTATGAATGTATTCTCTGGATAGGTTGTGAGATTGGAATTTTTCGCAGCTGACCTCAAAGGTTGCACGTATCAATTATTCACTGAAGTAAGGTCATCATTACAAATGTATCATTTTGAAGTATCATTTTTAATTCAATAATTAAAAAATGGACCCTAAAGGTAAATATCACAAATTGAACATAGATTAGCTATTCAAGACGATTTATCACCACTTAATTTTAAAGGACGTAGACCTTCAGTACACAAAATGATTTGTGACGAAATGGAGAATGCTGTAGAGGTACAAAAATTAGATAAACAAAAGGAATCAGTATACCTCGAGCGGTCCATTTAATAACCATAGCAAGTCACTTGACTTGCCCGCTACATATACTGATCAATAAACCCAATTTCTGTAAGAGTATTTTGTAAAATGCGGGTTGTGGTTCTATGAGTTGATAGCAAAGAGACAAGCATTCCAGTTCGATAGGCCTTGAGAATATAAATTGAAGAACCTATAACAATATAGGTGTCTCTTCGTATACATTAGGTGTTGGATTTCCTCTTGCTTCATAAATTTATCTTTGGGGGTGCTGGGGGGCATCAAAAAACATAAATTTGAAAAATATGGCTCCCTGCTTATAATATTTCGCTGGGAAACTCTAATGGCTACCAGGAGAATGGAGAACTCGAAGCAAAAGACCGAAACGCGTCACCATTTTACTGAATTCCGAAATATCTATAGTTGTAAACAAATAAAATTAGTTTAGGATATGACTGCATATCCCGACTTTTGAACGGACGGAGGTATACAGTACATTGGTAACAATTCAAGTAATAAAAGCATATCCTTTTGGAAATACCAGAACGTGGAATCAAATACCTTTTGGTAACCATTCTCAACTTGTATCTTAATACCTACTAATTAGTAAGCCATGTTGTACCTTGCATCTTAAGATTGCATATTTGTTCTTTTATTTTTTTTTCATTTTCTACGGCCCATGAGTTCATTAATAGAAATTTCCTTTCGTGTATGCAATTTGAGTGACCCCTTGAATTGCCTCATTAAGACTATATCAATTAGGTAACGCCCTTACTTTCAAAACTTGTTTCCTGCATTATCTTCATTTTCATAAAACACGATGGCGTGTTTTTTTTTCTACAGTACAGGATTACGAAAAGCCGGGGTTTGGGTGTTTACCAAATTCGATGACCTCTTATCTTGTTTGATGTAATTATATAAGCTGTTGGATACCAAGCTTTTCCAATGTACAGGGGTATGAGCTTCGAGATGCTTTAAACATTGGAACAATTGGACAATCACAATAGATTATTATTTATGATAACCTAAATTCAGTAACCACTTAAAAAATAGGTATGCACAAAACGATTCATAGTTGACACACTACCTCCAAGATTTGCTTTTAAATAATAATTGAGTCTACCAATCAAAGATCCGGCATTTAATAACTGCATTAACTAAAAAAACCGAGTAATAGATATAGAGGCAAAGAATAAGATACAGCTCGAATAGTGGTTATTTATTACTTCTATTTTTTCCCATGTTTCTTTATGAGAAGAGATGTCTTTTCTATACGACCATTGATGGTGATTAATTTTCAAATCAAATTGAAGAAAAATAACTTCTATAGATGACACCTGTTAAATTCAGATACTATGGTTGCAGTGAACTAAAATTAAGAAAAGAAATATAATTAAAAAAAAAAACAAAAAAAAACAAAAAAAAACTATAAATTACTATCTTTAGTAAAATTACGAGTGGTGGGGGTTTCATCACCCCCACATTAGGTGAATTAGTAAAGGTAACAACTGCTCAATATCAAATGAAGATCATCGGTATGTGGCGGCTAATAAAGGTAGTTTCCTAATTCGTTTCGTAATCTAGTAGTTTTTTTTTTTTTATTAAATTTGGCTTTGGCTAAAGAAATCACTGGCTTGGCAAAAAAATCTTTGGAGTTTCTCCAGGGTCAAATATGGTAGATGGAAGTTTAGGTTGATAAGATTTGTCGCGCACAATACATCTTTTTGAATTCTATTTGGGGAAAAGCGATGTTGGCAATAAGTAAAATTGAGGAACTGATACAGCCAGTACCTTCATAATTACTTCATTTGAAGTTAAGTAGAAAAAGGGAATTTTCTGAATACCCAACTAATTGGGAATGTCATTTTTCAGGTCTTGAATCCACAGAGTTGATTTATCGAGGAAATTGAACACGCTATTAATTTTGTTGAATCACTTATATAAATTTAAGATGTTTTATTTTATATCTGAACTCAAATAATGAAATTAACTCAATATTTGAGCTTAATTTTGGCGACTTCAAAGATTGCCAATGCCATAACCCCTCGAGGTTGTGATATTCCTAATGTCGTTGAGGGTCTTAAAGCAGAAATATTTGAACCGCCCGCAGAATTGCCTCTTACTAACCTAGATGAAATCAAGGAGGCTTTGTTGCCTTTTAACTCTGGTGGAGGGATTAAGCAAGCAATCACTGGGCAAGATCCAAGTATCACTGTCCCTGACCCAGTTTCACCAGGACAAATCGAAACTATTTATGGTCAGAGTGTTAATATTTATAGGTTTGGATTGAGACTTACTGGTTATCTTTATGCTGATCAAAGTGGTGATTATACTTTCGAATTGCCAGGTTATACCAATAATGCTCAAATGGTTTCTGTAGGTGCAGGTAGTGCCTTAGATTGCTGTAGTAGTCTGCAAATTGACACATCAGCAGATGATTTCCAAATTGTTGATAGTTATGTTTATAGTAATAACGCTGCTAAAGCTGTCTACACGTTGGAAAAAGGCTACTACTATCCAATTAAGCTTCTTTATTACAATTCCTATACTGGTTCAGGAACATTGCATTTAAGATTAACTGCCCCCGATGGAACTGTTTACAATAACAAACTTCCTTTTTTCCGTCCAGCTGAAGAAGAAGAAGCTTGTCTGATAACAAAAACTACCACTATCCCTTGGACTGGAACCGATACATCGACTTATACCACAAGTAACTCAGATGGTGATCCCACAGTTGTCATTGAAACACCCGAGGACAGAACCACCACTACTAGACCTTGGACAGGAACTGAACCTACGACGTTTACTACTGAAACTGTAGTTGATAGTTCTACAATCCCCCTTGTTGTTGTTGAAACACCCGAGGTCAGAACCACCACTACTAGACCTTGGACAGGAACTGAACCTACGACGTTTACTACTGAAACTGTAGTTGATAGTTCTACAATCCCCCTTGTTGTTGTTGAAACACCCGAGGTCAGAACCACCACTACTAGACCTTGGACAGGAACTGAAACCACGACATTTACTAGTGAAATCGTAGTCGATAGTTCCACAATTCCCCTTGTTGTCGTTGAAACACCTGAACTCTCTTCAAGCTCTGAAAGTCCTGAGACACCAGAAACAATCACCACTACTACCCCGTGGACCGGAACAGGAACTACTATTTACACCACTGTAACTACAATCGGAAGTTCCACATTTCCTCTTGTTGTCGTCGAAACCCCAGTCGATAGTATTACCACCACCAAGCCATGGACCGGTACTTATACAACCACACGCACAACTGACACTACTTTTGATGGATCCAAGGTTCCATTGATCATCGTCGATACTCCTGTTGAAAGCCTGACAACTACTACCCCATGGACTGGAACAGTAACCACTACTTACACCACTTTAACTACAGATGGAAGTTCCACATTCCCTCTTATTGTCGTTAAAACACCAGTCGATAGTATTACCACCACCAAGCCATGGACTGGTACTTATACCACCACACGTACAACTGACACTACTTTGGATGGATCCAAGGTTCCATTGATCATCGTCGATACTCCTGTTGAAAGCCTGACAACTACTACCCCATGGACTGGAACAGTAACCACTACTTACACCACTTTAACTACAGATGGAAGTTCCACATTCCCTCTTATTGTCGTTAAAACACCAGTCGATAGTATTACCACCACCAAGCCATGGACTGGTACTTATACCACCACACGTACAACTGACACTACTTTGGATGGATCCAAGGTTCCATTGATCATCGTCGATACTCCTGTTGATAGTATTACAACCACCAAGCCATGGACTGGTACTTATACTACCACACGTACAACTGACACTACTTTGGATGGATCCAAGGTTCCATTGATCATCGTCGATACTCCTGTTGATAGTATCACAACTACTACCCCATGGACTGGTAGTAGCACTCACACATACACTTCCACAAAACCAGATGGAGATGTCATTATTGTAGTTGAAACCCCTTATGCTACTACAACTACTCCATGGACAGGTTCTAGTACACATACCTACACTTCCACTAAACCAGATGGTGAACCAATTGTAATTATTGAAACTCCAGTCGATACACTTACAACCACATCTCCTTGGACTGGTAAAGGAACAACTTCTTACACTACCGAAACTACATTTGAAGGCTCAGTTGTTCCACTTGTTGTTATTAAAACGCCTGTCGATGCCACTACTACTACGAACCTTAAGACCGAAACTGAAACTTTAGAGTGCAAGAAATGTCAAAGAAAAACATCTGTCTGGACAGGTGATCACACGATCACAAAGACGGTCTACCCAGAAGTTCCAGGTGAAATGACTACAGTCGTATGTTATATTCCATCTGGTTCCAATGAAGAAAACAATGGTCACAATGGTAACAATGGTAACAATGGTGGTGTAAATGGACCTGATACTGATAAAGATTGTACTAAATGCAATCAAAAAGGTAATGGGGGTGTTCACACCGCTAATGATTCTGCAAATGGTGCTGATGGAAATGATCAAAAGCCCGAAAAGCAAACTGGTGAATCTCAATCTGCTATAGCACCAAAGGTAAGCTCTTATGAGGGTATTGGATCTAGAGAAGGAGGAATGATATCCGTAATTTTTGGACTTGCTTTATTAGTTTTATAAGCTTCTTAAACTCAACTTTTCCCTTCTACATCATTATTTCCTTGCTTATGAGTTAATTCGGTTCTTGGATAACGTATCAATTCTATTCGTATAGCTATTATCAATAGTCAAATTTCTAAAAATATACTAAAACTATTTGAAGCCTAACCCTCTTTTTATATAAATATTGGGATATGAACTCGCGTAATCCTAAGTCACCTACTAAAAACAAGAGAAATCGAATAATTGATCCATATTTTGCTATATATGATTTATGAAAACAATCGTGCATGCATCAGTCTCTCAGAGAATCCCGGCCATCTAAGCACATTGATATTGAGATAGATTCAGCAAGGCACTAATGATAGATGTATGGTAACAATTGAACTTCAAAAAAGATTACTTTGCAGATGCTTTTTCTAAGTCTTTTTTAGAAATTCTGAGAAACTCTAAAAAAGTCTAAAAAGTAAGTCAGGCTATCACAGATTAAAAGGACACGTATTTTACAACACAGCCCGATTCCTAAGTCCGATAGAAGTCTAATTAGTTAACACAGTTTAATATTTAAACTCATCAAAATCCTAGATCTCGAAAATAACTTTAATAATAAATATATTATATTTGCAAAGAACACAGAAAATACCGCTTATATGATTATTGGCTCGTACGACTATGAGGCCAATGTTGCTCAAGTTCAATACACTGCTCACCAAATAACTGTTCGCTGGTAACCTTGAAAAACAGACTTATATAATCTGCCTTCTTTCTTTTTTCTATTGACATGAAAACATGAGCTTTAAAGTTATTATTAGTAGCTTCATAACTTTTCTCCTACGCAATAAGTGGATCTTCAGATTCTATTACCTCTTCATATTCATATTTATAATGTTCTGCATGATATGAATATTAAGGATATGCGGAAAACTTCAATTTGTGAAGATATATTTCAGTGGGACGGAAAACAAAAAGGTAGTGAACCATCAATTTTGGTATTCCTTCAGAAAATCCCTGGTTTTATTTGGATAGTGTCCTTTGGATGTAACGATTTTCGAGTGGCGTATTTCGATGCTAAGTTTCTATAGAAGAACATAGTTCTTCGATGACTAGATGTGTTGGCACAGGTCAAACTTAGTAAATCAGAAATTTGATAAGGGGAACCCACCGAAAAATTAGTAGCCGAAGAATATAAGAGGATAACTTGGACATTGCTTCCAAATTATTCTTGGCCACAGTATCACTCATATCCATATCCTTAACTTCTTCAAGAGAACAATGAGATATTGAACAACATTGATTCTGCAGTGTTTTTTGTTAATAAAGATGCTATGTTATGGTTAATCATTCTTAATTATGTTACCGGGGGAAAGCAAAAAATCATTGAACACTTTTTCAACCAGCCAAGCTCTGCTACCTCATTTGTTCTCAATCCGAGTGACACAACGGTCAATTATTTGTCTCGAAATCCCCTGAATTCTAGGAATCGAAGGGGGCACCAAAACCAAAATTTCCCATGAAATTTCTCATATGTTCGTTTAGGAATTGATTCTTTAAAATTAGAATGCAATTTGAACATTTCTACAAAGCCTTCCCATTCCAGTTTTTCCGGATATACTTCTGTTACAAACAAATTCTGGATGAACAACATCGTAATCAGCTATAATCAATTTAAAATAATGGTAAAGTGATTTTAATCTTTGGTCTCTCCGTTGATGTTTACGGAATTAATCCGTTGATTCCATCATTAACACAAAACAAGACTCGGAACTATAAAAGTTTATAGTTGAAGAGTAGCAGAAAAAAAGAACTCAAGATGGAGGGGCATTGGGTGATGCCCTGAGTGATAGGTGTAATAGTCACTGAGAAAGAGTGGTCGCAGTAGGGTTTAGGAACTGAACTACATAATAGAATTCACTATCTCATTTGCGGTTTTCATAATTTCCTTATTCTTTAAACAAACCGTGTAATCTTTGCAGCGTTCTTGAGCATCTTCTTAATTCCGAGAGGATCGACAATGCATGAATTTCTTCGATCTATTTTTCACGCACAAATTCCAATATTTTTGGGAGATAATATATTTAAATTTAAGTTCCATGACACTCACGAACTTTTCAAATAGGATCAAAATTAACCATTGCTTAGTCATTTAGTCCCTAGTTAGTGGCAGGACTCAATTCTTTTTCGGCAGAATCCCTTATTGTACGAAACCGTTTCCCCTGCGACTCATTACAGCGCGAGTCCAAACATTTTGGAGCGAGGACTCACGGTATTTTAGCACGAGCGCTTTATTTTGAAGACAGACTTTGCAAGGAAGCTGCAAATTTTCTCTGCATATAGTAATTTTGGAAGGTAAAATATCTTACTGTTTGGAATAATATTAGACTAGTTATTTCCCAAAGGCGTTTAGGCCTTTAGGTTGTTATTGATGTAAAATGAGATAACTACGTTAACATATTATCTATTGTAATATTACGAGCTGAGGGCTTTTTCAAGTAATAAGAGACAAGTACAGCTCAGAGGAAGGCCTTTAATTTATGCAATCCATATTCTACTAAGCACAACCTAACTGAATACCTACGCGTAGTTGCTATGCTATACGAGTAATGTGACCAGACGGCTACATTACGTGTTTTGCAGTCTGTTCTGAATAAACTCAAATCGTTCTTAGTGAATTAGTCCAGGAAATCCTACATATCTTCTTCTATCCATTAAACCATTAAGACTTGATCTAGAAAACTATAATTCAGAGTTCTATTAGAAGAAATAGTATATTTCGAATACGTAGTGTACCACTAAAAACTTTACTCGGGAGTGATAACACCATTCTCAACTAATACAGCATAATCATTAAGCCCGGTCATTTTGTAATTATTTTTGTCTTCTTTTTTAGAGCAATCATCGTATCTATCTTCATCTTCACTGTAGGCAGAGACAGTGACTTTGACAATATCACCATTTTCTCTGGTAAGAACAGGAGCGTACTGGATATACTTGGTTTTTGGGAAACATTCGACATCTAAGTACCATTCATTGAAGGAAACAATATTGTCAGTTATGTAAAGACCATAGCTTTTTGGAGTTGCATAGTGAGCAATTGGCCAATGTTCACCAGTTGAGTCATCGTGAAGAATACCAGCCCAAGTATTTTCCCCAGTTTCTTCATCATGTTTACTTCTAGTCATTTCAAAGGTGTAGTTTCTACCAAGTTTCCATGGAAATTTAGCAAAACATGAGGTACCTGGTCCACCATCAGCACCATCACCACATTGACCAATATCTTCTGGTTCAATAGCACTACGAGAACCCTTGGCAAAACTACTGTATGTCAAATGTTGTAATTGACCTTCAGCTCTTGGTTGCCATCCCAAGTATCCAACATCATTACCTTGAAGCCAAATCTGAGTAGCATAGTAGAACCCTTCGACATTACCTTCGAGAATATTAGCAGTAACATTAATACTGACAATATCGGAATAAGATTCTGGAGACTTGTACCAGATGTATTTAGCCCAACCTAAAGTACTTGGGACTAAAGTAAAGCAAATCAAAGCAAATTGAGTGAAGTAATTCATTCTTGTTTGGTGATCCAAACTTCAAGGGAATTTGTGTCTCTTTTATACTTGAAGCGGTGTCTTATTAGTGAATTTAAGGTTACATGCCCGGAATCAAGCCTGCTTTCTTTTGATCGTAAACAACCCCAGTTTATGTATCAACTTTTGTTGTAGATGATATTTTTCCAGTAATAAAGCTTCGATGGTGAAGAAGATCATCACCTTGTCATCTACAAGATCTCTTTCATTCCATACTTTATTAGAGGATGGTACTCATTGGATAAAAGTGTATGACTCGGAAACCAGTGGTTCGGAATCTATGATAAATTTGTAATGCTGCATACACTCTATTGATTTAAGGAAAAGCCGAAGGAGTTTTGGTGCGCAATTCTATAGTGATTCAAACCTTACTTGATACTTTCATCGGCGGTTTTAATTTGACCCAATTGGAGATCTAACAGATTCTCGTTTACCGTTACCCAAGCCACATATATCCTTCAATCAATCTATTACCTAATTCAATGCGTTGAATTTTACATTTAAAGAGTACGTTTGCTTCCCTCAGGAATGCGAAGAGTGCTACTGTATGCACAAATTGCTATAGTTCGAAAATATTTTTTGAGAGTTGGGTTCTAGTTAATGTGAAGTATAAATTATTAACTTAGCACATGTTGCAATTTAAGGTACAGTCATACTAGGTTCCATTTCAATTCGGCAATTCCTTCAGAATATTTTAAACTCTCGCAAATTATGAAGTACTAAACTTTATTCTTCAACGCAAAAGGTTTAAATTACTTTCTATAATTAAACCCTCATGGCTACTATTAAGTTTATTGTTTCACCCACATGATTCTCTCGCACTTTTTAGTTGGGCTTCTTCTCCGATTTATTCCCAGCCACCTTCATGTCCTGCATAGCCGAAATATCGAGCAATAGGGGACCTACGTTTTTACATGCAAAACAGTTTTTCATTCAGTAAATTTAACTTAATATGTGTTTTTAAGTGTATTGTTGGAAGCCTCCTGAATTGAATTCTAGAACATGCAATCTAAGCTTTGGCATTTAGTATTGATGATGATAATCTTGAATCTTGGCATAACTCTCACTATTTGCCAGCAACCTTAATTACCATCCATCGGGGATATGCGATTACGAGCACATCAACGGACCAATTGGTTGACAAATTCGGTATTCGGGGTAAGGTATTTCTGAGCTTTGCTCCGAGCAATCATCTGTTATTCTTCATCCAAGTGCTGTAGGATATACGCACGATGATCTATGCGATGTCTATTTTGAGTATCATCGAATGCAGCTTAAGATTGAATATATTTACAACTGTCATTAATCTGTAAACCGGAATGAAACAAATTCCAGATTGTATTGAAAGGGCTCTATTAATCTTTTGGTATTTTCGATTTTTTTTTTTGAATTGATTTTTGTAAAAGTTGCAGATGTTACTATTTATTGAAATATTGAGAACCTAGAGAATGCTTGGAATGAAAAATAAAATACAAAAAAGCATTGATTAATCACCTCAATTATCTAATTCTCTGAAACCATATGTATGTGTCAATACATAAAAAATTTGAATTCTAGAGAAGGTGTCTTTTTGGTGTTGCTTGTATAAATTTTTTTGCAACCTTCCATGAGCTCAGGCTTCTTTTCTTCAAGTTCAATCTCCACCATGGACCAAAAAAATAATGAAGAGGTTTTGATTGTTAAACTGAATGTTATCTGCCTTTATAACAATGTGTTTGCCCAACCATTCATTATCATTTAAGACTCTCAAGGATTCCTGTATAATTCAAAACATTAAATTACATTTACTTTATGTGAGAAAGGTTGGTGTTGATAAAAAGGGGTAAAAATTCAAGATTGTCTCCTATATTATGGTTCTATAAAAGGTTCGGAATTCCAGTACCAAGTATTTACAAGTACAATGAGAAAAGTGGGTAGTAACTGAGAAGTTTCGAGTCCGGAAATCATACTTAAATTAAATTACCATAACAAATTGAACAATCCTACTCATTCGAAAAGTGGCTTTCGATTTTAATATTATTGAAAGTCTTATGATTGCCATAATTCAAGCGACTATTACAAATAGTTCCACAAGAACTTGCGTAAACGACTTATCTTTGTTCCTGAAATATCCTTTTCCAGAGAATCTATGTCTTCATCCTTCTCAGGAATCGTCTGAATTTCATTTGAATGTTGCTTGACATCCTCAGCTTCGTAATCAACACTTCCAGTGACAAAATCCATTTTGTCATATGTGATCCATTCAGTTTTTTTCCAAAATTTAATACCAAGATAAAAGAGTGGGAATAAAGGAAGCATGATGTATAAATCAACAAATCTACCGGCTTCAAAAGGTTTGAACACTGTCCAACCTTGAACCAAACATAAGAATATACCGAGACCCACCCCGAAATAGTTGGAATAAGGATAGAATGGAGCTTTGAAAGGTAAATCAGATGAACTATTTCCCTGTTTTAACCAACCTGTCCTGAATCTGAAATGCGTGAAAACAATACCTGTCCATACAATGAAGGCACTAACACCAGATAAACTGACAATGTAAGTATATGCCTCAGCCGATGTACTATTCATGGATAAAAGAGATATGAATCCGGTCAAATGAACAATATTACAAGCAACCCACGGTACACCATTTTTGTTTACTTTACCCAAAATCTTTGGAGCATAACCTTCAGCCGCAAGTCTCACCAAACATCTAGCACTGAAGTATACAGCACTGTTAATAGAAGAGAGACAGGTGATTAAGATAACACTAGTAACATAGTAATCAGCTTTATCCCAACCTGCTTTCTTTAATGCGATAGCCATGACTGAACTAATGATTTTATTTTCACTGTTCAACGCTGGATCCTTCCAAGAAACAGTGATACTGTAAGTAATTGAAAGCCCATAATAAATATAGAAAATTCTGAAAATAGATTGCAGAACTGCCTTCTTAACAGATTTCCGTACGTTTTGCAGCTCTGAAAAAGTAACAGATAAACTTTCAATACCGATATAAAACTGAGCACAGAAAACAAAAGCACTAGCAACACCCTTAAAGCCATGAGCTAAAGGATCATCACCAAATGGATTCCCAGGACTGTGGCCTGGAATACCTCCTGCAGCAAAAATAATAGCAAAGATATAGAATCCACTAATAAATAAGATCTTTATCACAGCAAGAATATACTCAACTTCTCCAAAAATCTCAACTCCAAACATTTGATAGACAGAAAAGCAAGACCAAAGAATCAAATAGTACCCATAAATTGGAATCTTATCAGTATATACTTGCATTGTAGACGTCACAGCGACGTATTCACTAATAAGTGTACAAGCCCATAAGAAAGCATAATTCCAACCTAAAGTTGCACCAAAAGCTGGGTCTACCCATCTCGAAGCATGGGAGTTGAAATTGAAATCAAACATAGTATTGAGTTCTCCAATAGAAAACATCATTATAACAACTAAGAGCCCAACAATAGTAAAACCTACTAAAATACCAACTGGTCCACCACTTCTCAAAGCATTCGATAAACCAATAAAAGCACCAGGACCAATTATACCAGCTAAAGCCATCATCGAAATGTGTCTAGTTTTAAGTCCTCTTTTGACACCAGAAACAGGATCAAATTTCTTCCTGCCTGCATGATGGGATTGGGATTGGGATGATTCAAGATTAAAACTATCTTGCTTGTCTGAGTCCATGTTACAATAAAAATTTAGTCAGGATCTGTGCTCCTTTTCATCTGCTTTTTAATTATCCGCATCTATGCGCAATCAACTATATGCAGGCCTCATTTCTCTTGATAGGTTCCACACTTTCCTATTCAGGTCCAACGCGAGGCTGTCAAGAGAAAGTATTCAATAACGGGATTTTTTCCCGGCACTTAGTGTGTTATAACCCTCGCTTAGGAATGCTGTTTACACACCTATTATCAACTAACCCGGGGTTTTTCTCTGGCGTGAAAAGCCTTAATTTTAATGAGTTGGTACAAGCTAACAAAGAAATTAGGCGTAGGCTATAAATCGAGGGTCGTCGATCTTTATGCTGCTAGCCGTACCCATAATGCATATAGTTACGTTATTTGAGTATTTTTTGATAAGAGAAATGTTTAGTAAGCACGTGACATAATGTGATGAAAAGACCTGCATTTTGCAGCAAGGTTGGATTTATATGTCCACTACAATACTATAGGATGGGGCTTTTAAGGTACGAACAACGTTAGATTTTATCTCAGATATAGTTTACTTTATATTGATCTGGTAGCTCAAGCTTTAATTTTATATATATTAAATTTGATTGGATGATCAAAGCATATTTCAGCCACAGTGAAATGCTAAAGCTAAATTGGAAAGGGAAAAATAATATCAAGGTCTAGTTTATGATTACATAATTTAAATTCGACCATAGTATTAATCTATAAACACATGGTCAGTTTCTTCGTAGCCAATTCTGTTACTTACGAAGTCCATATCATCGTACCTTATCCATTTGGTCTTTTTAAAATACTTAAATGAGAAAAAGAAGATTGGAAACAAAGGTAATAAGATGTAAAGGTCCACGAAATTACCAGCATCGAATGGAACAAACACAGTCCAACCTTGTACTAAACAAAGTAATAAGCCTAATCCCACACCCAAATAACTTGAATATGGATAAAAAGGTGATTTGAATGGCAAATCCTCTGTCTTATTACCCTGTTTTTTCCAACCAGTTCTAAACCTATAATGTGCAAATATAATGCCCGTCCATACGATAAAAGCACTGACCCCTGCTAAACCTATAATGTAATCATAAGCTATAGAAGAAGTACTGTCCATGGATAGAAGACTTAAAAATCCAAATAAATGGACGACATTACATGCAACCCAAGGAACACCATTCTTGTTAACTTTACCCAATATTTTTGGAGCATATCCTTCCACAGATAATCTTTGTACACATCTTGCACAATAGAATATGGCACTATTAATTGAAGAAATACATGTTATAAGAATACATGTTGTCACATAGTAACCAGCTTTTTCCCATCCAGCATCGATCAAGGCAATTGTCATAGCAGAACTCATAATTTTATTCTTATTGGAAAGTTCAGGGTGATTATAAGGAACAGTTATACCGTAAGTAATTGTGAGACCAAAGTAGATAAAAAAAATTCTAAAAATTGATTGTCTTACTGCTTTTCTAACGGCTCTCTCAACATCTTTCAGCTCTGAAAATGCAACAGAAACACTTTCAATACCCACATAAAAAACAGCCGCATAAACAAAAGAATTGGCAATTCCTTTGAAGCCATCTGCTAAGGGATAATCTCTGAAAGGGTTACCTGGACTATGACCAGGAATTCCACCGGCTGCGAAAATGATTGCAAAAACATAAAACCCTGAAATCACAAGCACTTTTGTCCAGGAAAGAATATATTCAACTTCTCCGAAAACCTCAACACCAAACATTTGATAAATTGAAAAAAGAAACCAAAGAATCAAATAATATCCATAAATTGGGATTTTATCAGTATAAACTTGCATTGTAGAAGTCACCGAAACATATTCACTTATCAAATTAGTTAACCATAAAAAAGCATAATACCATCCCAAAACACCTCCAAAAGCTGGATCTACCCATCTCGAAGCATGGGAATTAAAATTGAAATCAAATAAACTGTTCATCTCCCCAATACAAAACATCATTGAAATTACAAGCACCCCAACTATACTAAAACCTACCAAAAGACCAACTGGACCCCCAGTATGCAAAGCACGAGACATACCTAAAAATGCACCCGGTCCAATAACTCCAGCTAAAGCCATCATAGAAACATGTCTTGTTTTAAGGCCTCTTTTTACACCCGAGACTGGGTCGAACTTATTTCTTCCAAGATCATTGCCTACATCTTTGCAACTATCTACACTGATTACAGATTCATTTTTAGAGGACATTATTAAAGAGTAAAAGAGGAGATTAATGGGCTTTTATCCCAAAGACGTTAGATAAGGATTAGCCGCATTAGCGGAGAATATTTCTCCAATCTCGAGATTAAGAGCACTTGTGCGAATTATTAAGATATGAGCTTGTCAAAATGTACGTTATTTTTCGGAGATCCTACCCCATTGTAGCCGAATTATCGTCATATTATTTAAGGTGAATAGTGTTCCACTGAAACCTTATAAATTTGTTCACTTCCAGCTTATCTATACGGGTGCAGCAAGCTTGTTGCGAAAATGATCAGCCTTTCAAAACAAGAAAGTGTATACGGCGTCCGGAAACTTATTCCTTAAGTAGTAATGTAGATCGATGGGGGAGTATGCAAGACTATAGTTATCTTATGGAATTTTTCGCATTATTTCTTCTCCTAAATGAAAGATATTAGTGAATTAGCAAAGATAAACCCTATAGTGGATACCCATAATGATTTCCCATATCTAGTTAGAAGTCAACTACATTATGAAATCAATAACGATAAGAAATTTGATTTCCAAAATACAACTGCCCACACAGATCTCAACCGTTTGAGAGAAGGCCATGTTGGTATTCAGTTCTTCAGTTGTTACATTGAATGTAAGGATAATGACATGTACTATCAAGATTTCAATCGTCCTAATACTGCTGTTAGAGACACTCTTGAGCAAATTGACTTTGTTGAAAGATTGTGTCAAGAGTACGATTTAGCACTTGTAAAGGATTCTAAAAGTGCATGGAAACAATTTGAACAGGGGAAACTTGTGATAGCTATGGGGGTTGAAGGTTTGCATCAAGTTGATAGTTCATTGGGAGTCTTAAGACTTTACTTTGAGCTTGGAATCAGGTATATTACTCTTACTCATAACTGTGATAATCCTTTTGCAACTGCAGCTTCTTCAGTTACAGGAGGATTACCAGATAAAGGGTTAACTAAGGACGGTAAAAGATGTATTCAAGAAATGAACAGACTTGGAATGCTTATTGATTTGTCTCATGTAAGTGTTAAGACAATGCATGATACTCTAGATATTTCTAAATCACCAGTTATATTCTCCCATTCTTCAGTTCATGCTCTTACACCTGTTAGAAGAAATGTTCCAGACGATGTTCTTTTGAAATTGAAAAAAAATGGAGGTGTCATTTGCATTAATTTTTACCCTGGGTTTTTGCAGCAAAAAGGTGATGTTACCATTGACGATGCAGTAGATCACATAGAACACGTTGTAAATCTTATAGGATGGGAACATATTGGAATTGGATCTGATTTTGACGGAATAGATAAAGGTCCAAAAGGTTTGGAAGATGTAAGTAAATACCCTGATCTCATAAAGAAAGTGGCTGCAAGAACAAATGCTAAAGAAGAAGATATTGTTAAGTTTATGGGCAGAAATGTAATGAGAGTTTGGGAAGCAAACGAGAAAGTTCATGAGCAATTAGAAGGACTCAAACCAGATGATGTCAATGTTGAGCTGAGGACCTGGGAATTTTTTGATTACATTGAAGAATTTCCTGAAATTTATCCAGGATCTCTTAAGGCGAAAAAGCATAAAATTAAATCGGATCAACCGTTATTTACACCTAAATAAAGGATTCTAATATAGTACACTCGGTAATAGACATTTGAATATTCTATTCGTTTTGGTAATTGAAAATAAAATTATCAATTGTTTCTAGGTTGAATAATTCAGGCAGTAGAAAATTTTCATTCAATCCATTTTGTACTCCCCCAGGGAGTGGTATTTGGTTATACTCTATCTTGATTTGATTTTCACTAGTAGGTGAAGTTTCATTATAGAAAGAAATGTTATCTAATTTTTGGTTTAGTAGTCTTCTTAATTGAGTCCACCATAAGATTGCATGCAGAAAAAATTCAGCATTCTTATTATTGATTTTCAATTTCCAAACAAATTCTTCAATTTTATCCATACAAGTTTCAAATTCTCTTCTACTTTTTGAAACTAAGGTTAACAAATATCCAAATACAACGATATTACTGAGTCCATTACGAACACTAGTGTACCAAAAAGTTTGTAAATGTTCAGCTCTCAATTCATTCAAAAATTTGATCACTTTTTCAAATATTGTCATACACTTATTATACATAATGTCACGAATTCCAATGAATTCTTTATCAACTGGTACTTTTCTTTCCCTAATACTACTAAGACTTCTGAGAACCGGTCTCAATACAGAAATCTGAGCCATAAAGTTGGAAATATAAATATTTGGGGCACCTGATATGAACCCTCTTGATACATTTGGTTCAATGATCAATACTCTGGGTAATCTAGCTTCCCAAGCACTCAATTTGATTTGTAAAGGTTTAATATAATCCAAAGTTTTCTTCAAACTTGTCAGAGAATCAAGATTTTGGAGACTTCTTAAATATTGTTTTCCTTTGACGGAATGAAGTGAAAACATTAACTCATCTATAATTTTTGTTAATTCCACTTTTTGAAGAAAAAGTGTTTTCCCACTAATAAGATCAATCTTTCCGTCTAATTTCTTCGTTAAATAAGAATCTGATTCTTGAAAATCAATAAAATCATCTTCAGGGTGGAGATCACTAACGAGCCAATCATCTCTGGAAATATGTGATGGTTTATCGGTAGTTAAACTTAGCCACTTCTCTTGGACGTATAAGGCCCAAGAAAGTCTTTTTCTAAGACTTTTCTCCCAACTAGGAATATTCCAATAAGTAGGATCTTTATTCAATCCAGCATTTTGTGCACAAGCTACAACAGCAGCTTGTTGAGGCCAACAATCAGATGGATTATCGTACTTATTTCTAAAGCTTTGATGTTGAATCAAAAGTAAACCTGCTTGAATAGTTGCTAAAGTAGGTTTTTTGATTTCCTTATAGAAATTTGCTTCAGCCAAAATTTCAATTTCAGCTTGAGAAGGTCTTGTATCAGTTGAAAGTTCAGAATCAAAAGACCACCAATTTAAAGCAAATAAATATAAGCATGATAAAAGACATGGACTTATATTGGTTGAATTTTCCTGATATTCTTCGAGAAATTTTGGTTTAAATAAAATTGGGAAGGAAATATGAACAATTCTGAAATAAAGGTCGACTAATTTAGGGCCAGAGTCACCAATAATTTTATCAATTTTTGCAATTTCTTCTCTTCTAGAATCTAAATCTTCTTGATTTCCTTCAAAGTGTAAGAAAGTTTCATCTCTATGTTTAATCACTGTACGTTTTATTGCATCAATAGTATTAAGTTCCATAATTTCATCTGGCAACAAAGAACCGAAAATATAAGTATCAAACTCATTATTACCTTCAAGATTAAAAACGTATTTCGGATACAGAACAGGTTTTTGGTCTTCTTCAGCACTATGAGGCAGAGGTTCTTCAACTTGAGTTGATACCAGAACTGAAGGTTCCATTGGAAGGGGGGATTTAGCTTTCCTTTTCTTTTTGAGAGGAGGAAGATTAAATTCACAAATTTGATGATCCATTTTACAAAGATAACACTGAGTTTGTTGAGCTTCAAATACACATTTTGTCTTTCTTCTTCTACATCTATCACAGGGCCTAGATGGCTTTTCAAGTATCATTTCCGCCATGGTGTCGCGGTGAAAAAATTGCGAGATGGGGTAAAGTGGTGATAATAAAGAATGGGATAATAATAAATGATCAAAAGTTCAATGGCAAAGATGTTAAGAAAATTCCCAAGGCAAATGATAAAATTAAAAGCCTGATAAATTTGATTTTAGCCGATAGCAATAAAAACGAAATGGCTGAACCTGTCACTCAGACTGGAGACGACCAAAGGGTCTGGGTCGCACACGCCATTTTTTGGATTGTTATACAAAGTGTTGATGATTATCAGGTATATAAAAGAATATAAATAATAAATTTGCAACCAAAACCTGGATTACTTAAGCCAGTGAATATAAAAAATTAATTTGAAACTTGCATTCTGATATTTTTATATCTACACATATCTAGAGGGGCACTTACTAAAATAGGGACGGGCGCGGGCAAGTGGGCAGACTAATGCATTTTATTAGTTTAACCTGTGTAGACCCTGGGCAATTATGGGGCCGAAAAGGAGCTACCGCCGAAAAGGTCCAAGTTTGGGAATTTTAAGTTGTCAGGGCTTTTTCAGATTTCGGGCTCTGACAAATCAGGTCTGACAAATTGAGAAAGTCTTAGCTAGCCGATGGCCGAGCGCTAATTTTAAGCCTTCTACATATTGTTGAATTAATACCTTTTGTTCATAATTGTGGTTGATAATTAATACCAATTTGATATGTCAAAGTCATATTGTCATTCCCTTTAACCGGAGTTTAAATGCTGTTTTAATTGTGATTTTAACTGCTCTAGCCCGCGCCTCGGGGACTTTTCCCACGGGCTTTGGTTGCACTTTAATTATAATAAAAAGGAATCATGTAGTTACGTTAATTATAAGACAGATTAAAAATTTTCATCTATAACCTGAATATGTATAAGTCCTCCGGCTATTGTTGATTAGCAGGTACAAACCTAAGATGCGCAACTTGTTTCACTTCATATGCTTCGCAACTAACCTTTCTACCCATCGCACAGTATCATTGGCGTTTGCTGAACTACGCCGCGCAGTACTACTGAGCATCACTCGTGATTGATGGTGCTGTTAATGGAAAAAATTATTCAAACCTCTCTTAAACAAATGTCGCAAAAGTTTTTTCTTTGATTATATTTTGCAATCTCATCTATGTACTGATTCCATTGTTGATTCAGGGGGACGCCTAACTTGCATTGTAGTCATGTAGGTTTTATTCGATTGTTTTGTCATGGGTATGACTTCATTTGCGAAGTCTTTGAATCGAATTGAGACTGTAGTTGAACCTCTTGGGGCAATTAGACCTAAGGAACAACTATTTAAGGCGAAATACCATGATAGAGAAAGAAGTTTTAAAGGAAAGATATACCCCGATAAAGGTTTATTTATCAGTACATACGACAAAGATTCATGATTAATAATCCTCCATTCTTCTTGCAAGCTATTATTCTGCATCAAAAATCAGAATTTTTCAACATTTACAATAACACAAAGCAAAAAATTAAAAAAACATATTCAGCCAATTAAATTGTATTATCTCCAACTGCAATTTCTTTTCATAATGGCTTTCCGGGTACTGTTGGTTTGACCCTCGTCAAAGAATATCTAGCATCTTAAAACCAAAATATTTTTAAATTTCTTAACCCACAGATTGGCTGTTCTAACTCTGAGCCCTTTTGAATCACCAACATTCTCACTGCCTTTTCAGGGTTATCTAACCGAAACTTAATAGAACCTAACTTTTCTGATAGATTATACGTCCTTCTTGTAATTTTTGCCTTGGATTTATGATCCGCTTCTAAATCAAAAAGCAGAATTTCGTATTTACTGACCCACTTTTTAGCTAATTCTAGATCGACACCTTAAGATTATGCTAAACGTTTCATTTTACGTTTAGGGGATTCCAAATGGGCTATCTTGAAGCCCTTCACTTTTAATGGAGTGTGAAAGCTTATCAGTTTCTCTGGTTGGTCTACTAGATAATAAGGATAACCATCATCATTATCACGGTAATCTTTATCGGGTCGAAAAAATTTACCGCTCACGGGCAAACCACCCTTTTTTTTATTTCATAATCCACAATATAGAGGTAATAGCCGGGATTTTCTATCCTAAATGCCACAAACTTTTCCCTTTTTAATGTAGTATAGAACTTTTTGATTTGGATAATTGAACAGCCCCATAACTCCCTTTCACATCCTTTTGTTATTCTCTAACCCACCTCCAGGCTGTAACAGGTTTGATTCTCCTTTCATTTGCCGATCTTGACACGGAATTTTCGGGGCTTTCCCACCAAAACTTCACAAACTCTGTCTTTTCTGATAAGCTATATCTCCTAATCCAATACTGGGCCGTTCAAGGCTCGGTACCCTTTTTAATTGTCGAATGTTTCACGGACTCTTGATGTTTTGCCAACCGAAATTCAACAAACCGTACTATATCTGATTAAGTGATGTAAATAATTTCTAGGCCACGCCCAACGCAAGATAGACCATTCTTTTTATATTTTGCAACCCAATTACTGGCAGTATTAGTATTTAAACCCTCCTGAAGGGCCAATTGTTTTGAAGGAATGTCTCTATTTCCTGGCCATCATTTCATGAAATTCTTCACTTCTAATAGAGTATACGTTCTTCTTTTCATCCTGGTAAATTTTTATTTATCATCTCCAACGAATTTTTTTTCCTCAATAAATGATTCGTCTTTTATGAAAGGTTTAATCTCATTAGTTCACTGATCTCTGACCCCAAAGCATTTGCCGTGAATACATCTTTGCTCTCATTTTGAAACTGGCTAATGATTTCAGGTTTAATAAATCCTCCTTCTTTATATTTCGACCTTTATCTCGACTCTGTCATTGTGCAGGCAGAAATGGTTTAGAATCGATAAAAGGATACTAGAGATTGCGAAACCACATTTCTCCACAGAACATCCAAATGGGTTTTCTAAATCAATTTCAAACATTTCATGTTATTTTAAATATCCTGAATAAGGATACAATATAAGAGAAAAGTCTAATGAACGTTAAGATAAAAAATATGCTAGCTAAATAGTTTGTGTTATTCGAGTAGTTCGTTTTATTCAAGGATTTCAATTTATCTAGTGCAATTATTCTAATACCCCATCAATTCCAATCATACCCAAAACTATGTACCAAACATTACCAACTAACAATCATCCATCCACGTTACAACGATTGCAATAAATAAAGAATATTTCATATACAACGATTGCAATAAATTAAAAATATTTGCGACATTCGTTTAGAAAAGGTTTTTTTAAATAGACCAATTGCTACAATGGTAATTTCAAATCCCGGACATTAAAAAATATCAGGGCCTTTTTCACGGGATCTTTTTTTCCGCCCTGGCAATTTTACCCAAGCTTCAGCAAAAGCCCGAGCGCATAGCGCGGGCTGCGAAAACTCAAACTTTGAACTTGTTGCATCTCTATCATGCAACATTAAGAATCAATAATCATTTCTCTATATATATTCATTGTTCTCCTAATTGAGATTTTGATCTGAGAATTTTTGATCTTAATCAACTTAATATGACTCCAACTGCTGACGATACTAATGATTTTGTATCATTTAGTGGTAAATCTCGTACTATATTAAGTGATGAAGCAAGAAAAGCTGATTTTTCAGAAATCCCAGTTATTTCTTTACAACAAGATAAATCTAAAGTTGTAAACCAATTAAGAGATGCTTGTACAAGAGTAGGCTTTTTTTATATTTCAGATCACGGAGTTCCTTTCGATTCTATCCAAAATTTACTATCAGCTTCGGAAAAGTTCTTCAATTCTCCCCAAGAAGTAAAAGATGCCATTCATTTTTCTAAATCAAAGCATTTCCGAGGATATGAAGGTTGTGGTGATAATAAAACTGAAACAGGTCGTAAACCTGATTTAAATGAACAATTTAATTGGGGTTATGATGCTAAATTAGATCCTTTATTAACTCCAGAAGAAGTTGAAGAATATAATGCAAAAAAGGATAAAAATGTTATGGCTGGTGACAATGTATGGCCTGAACAAGTTCCTGAATTACAAGATGCTGTTAAAATCTATTATTCACATATTTTAGTTCTTGCAAGAAGAATAATTAAATTACTTGCATTAGCACTTAATTTACCCGAAAATTACTTTGATAAAATGTTTAGAACTCCTGGTGCTATGGGACGTGTTCTCCATTATTTTGCTCATGATCCAAAGGAAGAAAATGTATTGGGAATTGGAGCTCATACTGATATTGAATGTTTTACTATTTTATATCAAGGTAATGTGGCAGCATTACAAGTTCTTAATAGCTCTGGTGAATGGATTCTAGCTACTCCTATTGAAAACACTTTTGTTATCAATATTGGGGATATGTTAGCAAGATGGTCAAATGATGTTTTCATTTCCACCGTACATAGAGTAAGAAACTTTGCTGGCAAAGAACGTTATTCAATTCCTGTTTTTGTTGGAACAGAATATTCTACAATCATAGAACCTTTACCTACATGTGTTGGAGAAGAAGGTCCTAAATATGGCCCGATTAAAGCAGGTGATTATGTTTTTAAAAGGTTAGCTATTAGTAGATTACCTAAAGACGAATACGAGAAAAAGATTAAAGAGCTTTAATGATTACGACATTTTTACCGTGGTTTCAATCACCACAATTGAAGGAACTTCACTGGCTTATTAAATATGTTTGCAATTCAGTCCTTCGTTTTAAATATAGTCAATTTATGACTATGGGTTTATCGGGATTTTACTCGGAGATTCCAAAATATTTGGATTTAACCCGGGCTCCATTTACCCTTTAATAACCCAAAAGTGTTTATATTCCGATATTATTAGCATCGATACGAATTAATATGATAGCATTCCTCTTATCGCCGGTTATCTCCATTGGTCTATATGCTAGCAAAAAAAGTTCGCATACCTTTTTTTATCTTATCATGAAACTCACGGCTCTCGTTACATTATTTACAGCTATCAATGCTTTCCCTCTTTTGAATAACGTAGAAGATACTTCTTCACGTCTTATCAAGTTGGGACCCGATAAGTATGAGTTTGTTAGTGAACAACAAAAATTGAACTACAAAAGAAATGACGTTAACTTCATTGATGTCACGGGTAAAATCGATATTGAAGAAGCTGAAAAGCACGGACTTGTTCATGTATCGGATAATTCCTGGTTAGAAAGCTTGATGAGATACGGGTCTAAACAATTGACTGAAATTGAAAATCCTAAACAATATCTGTACCCTAAAGAAATAAGCTATAAGGATAAAGTCAGTGAGTATATTGACCAAATTGATACCGATCAAATGTATGATAATTTGGCCAAATTTAGTTCTTTCTATACTCGTTATTATAAGTCTGAAACTGGATTAGAAAGTGCCGAATGGTTAGAACTGAAATTATTGGAAATCGCTCAAGATACTGATGTTAAAATTACCAGGGTTCATCATGAAGGATGGGACCAATTTTCTTTAATTGCAAGTATTCCAGGTAAACAAGATACAAAAGTTGTAGTAGGAGCTCATCAAGATTCTACCAATTTAATCATGCCATCTGTTCTTCAAGCTCCAGGAGCTGATGATGATGGATCTGGTACTGTGACAATTTTAGAGGTTTTCAGAATCCTTATTGAAGACTACAAAAAAGGAGGTTTCAAGCCTCATCACACTCTTGAATTCCACTTCTATTCTGCTGAAGAAGGTGGACTTTTAGGTTCTTATGATGTTTTTAACAATTATTACCAGGCTAATGAAACCGTTGTTGCATTGTTGCAACAAGATATGACCGGATACACTGGAGGTATGGACCCTGAAGATATCCATATGGGATTAATTGAAGATTATACCACTCCGGGATTAAATGAATTCGTTAAACTAATTGTTGATAACTACTGTACTATTCCTTATCACGGAACTGAGTGTGGATATGCTTGTTCAGATCATGCCTCTGCTCTTGAACATGGATACCCAGCTAGTTTTGTTATTGAATCTGAATTCAAATACACCAGTAAGTTCATCCATTCTGTGCTTGATACTATCGACAGAATCGACTGGGATCATGTCCGTGAACATGCTAAATTGACTGTTGGTTTCGCCTACGAATTGAGTTATAGTAAGGTGGAGGAAATCAAAAACTAGTTTACTATATATACCTATTTCAAATTGTAAGCATCCAAGTAGTTTGTTCTGTAGATTTTATCTCTGCTAGATTGGTCTAAAGAAATTCTGTCGAATAAATTCTCAGTGATATCGAACCAACTGTTCACAACACTTTTCTTTCTTAATTCACATACAGGCCAGTTACTTGCCCATATGGTTCTTTCAACACCCCAAAGGTCAAAACATACTTTAAACCATGGGAATACCAAATCTACACATTTCTCGAGATCGTTATTTATTTCCACTGGTAACTCACTGAAACCTCCAGATAATTTCATGTACGAGTTTGGAGTCAAGTGGTAGATTTCTTCGACATATCTCTTCCAGATCTCCAAATCTTCTTGTCTATAAGTTGGTTTTGTCAAATGGTTGATAATATACTTGACATTTGGAACTTTCTTGAAAAGGTCAACGGTTTCTTCGAATTGCCATAACCCACCAGATCTCAAATCAATTCCCCAGTCAAACACAAAATTATTGTCTTCAAGCCATTTCAACGATTCAATGAATTTTGGCTGAAGCATAACTTGCTGTGGTTTATCCTGAAGCAAATAACGGAATCCTTTAACATAACCAAAGTTATGATCTTTTAATTCTTGTACGAATTCCAGTAATAGTTTAGGGCCAGCAGGCATGGGTGCCCATGGAATAACCGCTTTAATCATATGGGAATATTCATTTGAACCTTCATCATCACCAAGTTTCCCATCAATAATTCTGCTAAAATACTTGTACTCGTCAATAGCATTTTTGCATCCATTAACAGAATTCATGTCTGTATTAACAGGATCAAACTCTATAGCCACAATACCTTCAATTTCAAGGTTTTTCGTATCAATTGAATCTAGATACTCTTCTAGTCTATTCTGCTTGTGGAGTGGATGGCCATCCTTCCATTTCAAGAGACTTTGGTTGGATAGTGACAGAAGATGAATATGAGAATCAAACACTTTCATAGTTGAATGCGAAATAATTTCGGTGGTTTAATTAACCGATATTATACCCAGAAAAATATCGATTAATATCCCATCGATTCCGTGTTCTGCCACATAAATAAGCCCTGCAATTGAAAAAGAAGGTAAGTCTAAATTTCTGGCTATTAAACGATTTTTTTGTTGAAAACATAATTGAAACATGTGGGGCACCATGCGGCTGAAAACTGTGATACCTGCTTGCGAATCTGAGCAAACCTTGATTGGTTTTGCAAAGATCAAAAAATTCCAATTGTAATATACTTTTCTTCTTTAAGATTCGTCTCTAGATCTAAGCTTTCGTGTACGGCATACTTATAATGCTCCGTTCTCTGGGTCTAAGCTTTCGTGCACGGCATACTTATAATGCTCAATTCTCTATAGTCTAAGGCTTTACCAGAATTTTCCAGCTCTGTTTAAAGAGCTCAAATCAGCTCAAATCATAGCCTCTTCACTAGAAACTGACCTTATGGTTTCTAAATCTAAAGCAATTGCTACATTAGAGTGTACTGAATAATTAATGTGTAGTGAAAGCATGCCTGAACTAGCAGCAAATTGAGGGTCCTCAGATGTCAAATCACCATTATCAACACCACAAATTGACAAACTCCCTATTCAACACCACTTAATTCCTTCACCTTAACCGCCTCTCTTGACAACTTACAAGTTGCTGTCTTGGTTAAAACATAAGCCCCAAATTCTGTGTACAAAACCTTTTGCCGATTTCGTATGGTACACAGGAATCGGCCAGCTCCAAATCTTTCCAATCCTTTCCAATCCTTTCCCATTCTTTCCAATTCTTTACCAGTACCAATATATCCCAAAAGCTCGTCCTATGCCTGGAAAGTATTTTGTTTCAGTAAGAATATTTTCGTTTAACCTTCCCTCCCATGCAACCGGCAAACACCAAGCACTCAAACCGTTTTTCTAAAGTTGTATTTACACAGCATTCGGTTGTCACTCCACATAATACATGAGTAATTGCCCGTCAAATAAGCACTTGAAACAAAGTAGTATTGAAAAATGCTCTTTTACCAGAGATGATAATAGTTTATCAATAGGTTTTAAATCTACAATATCTATATATGACCTTCTATCCAACTAAGACTCTATCGTCAGATTGGCCCTGATTGTCTACTCTTCGCCAGTGCGATATCTCGAAGGTCTTTCGGGTGGCCTTCTCGCGTATGCAAGATAGTTAGCCCTAACTTATGCGCAGCCGTCAATACATTCCTACAGGGCCCTAAAATATTTGAGACTAAAGATGTTGATCCATTTTGTGAGTACAGCCACCATTTTGAATAAATCACATTACATCTCAAACGAATCTACCAAATGTCTCCAATGAATTTACTATTTATCTATCATTAATCTATCATTAATCTATCATTAATCTATCATTAATCTATCATTAGTCTATCAACTATCAATAATCTATCATTAATCGATCACTAATAAGGCAGTAGATCCAAATGGAAGTGGGAATCAAATAGACCCACACAATATACATTTCTATAAATTTGGTGTTTGGTATAAAAATTACGCCTTTATAGTCTCTAAAAACTGCCATCCTGCTTATTGTTAGATATGCGCACTGATAAGCTCAATTGCCGCGTGAAAAAAAAAAATAAAGTTAGCCCGTAGCCTTGCAGGGATTATTTGAGTTTAGGTATCATAACTTTGCATCACAGGACTCATAGTAAAAAATAACGGTTGAAATATATAAGCAGATTAAATTCTCATTATTTTTTCATTCCGTATTTTTAACTAAACCTTTTTCCTCAGTCTTTTTCACATGAGCATCTTATCCTATAAAAATAGATTAAACAGGTCTTCATGGGTGCTTCCTAAACAACATAGTTCTTGTGCTCCTCCTGGAGTTTCAACTAATGTTGATAATGATATAACCCCTTTAAATAGAAGAACTTGGACCTTGTTTATGATTGTGGGATTTTGGGCCTCAGACTATCTTTCCATCCAAAGTTTTGAAAATCCATCTGGTGCTTTGACAATAGGCCTTTCTTGGAGAGAAGCTTTAATGAATTCCATAGTTGGTATCTTTTTAATAGCAGTTCCTATATCTTTAAATGGTGCTATGGGTGCTGAGTTACATGTACCTTTTGCTATAAGTAATAGAGCTAGCTTTGGTTACCATTTTTCAAAGTTTGCTATCGTAACAAGATTTTGTACAGCCCTATTTTGGCATGCTATTCAAACTTGGTCAGGAAGTGTATCAATGTATTACTTATTAGCTTCAATATGGCCAAGTTTTTTGACTTACAAAAATAGAATTCCAGCTAGTAGTGGTATCACTTCTGGCCAAATGATTGCACATTTTGTTTTTTTCACACTTCAGTTCCCAGTCATGCTAATTCCACCTCATAAATTAAGGTGGTTTTTCATGGCTAAAATCGTCATCCTTGTAGCATGTCTTGTGGGAATGGTATCAGGATTAACCAAAATGTCTGGAGGTACAGGAGACCTTTTCGAACTAAAAGCTGAACTTAGAGGAAGTGCTAAATCGTGGGCAACTTTACAAACTTTAAATAGTACAATCGGTGGCTGGGCCACTATGGCTACGAACATTTCAGATTTTACAAGATACGTTAAAAGTGCCAAAAATCAGTATTATCAGGTAGCTATTATTCCATGTTTTGCTGTTTTTGTCACCATGATGGCCATCATCTGCTCATCTTCAGGAAAATTTCTTTATGGTGAATACATTTGGTCTCCTACAGACTTTGCTGCTGAATGGATTCCTACAGGCTCAAAAGGAAGAGCTGCATCTTTTTTCCTTTGCTTTTCCTGGTGTTTGGCTCAAATAGGTACTAATTTGAGTGCAAATGTTATATCCGCAGCAAATGATTTAACATCCTTATTTCCACGTTATATTAATATTAGAAGAGGTGCAGTAGTCGTTACTGTAGTTGCAAGTTGGATTATGGTGCCCTGGAAAATTGTTTATTCTGCTGAGTCTTTAATTAATTTCATGAATGGAGTTTCGTTATTCCTTGCCCCAATCTTCAGTATCATGATTTGCGACTACTGGATTGTTAAAAAAAGAAGAGTTAATGTGGTGGACTTGTATAACCCAGAAGGTATTTACAAGTATGATTATGGCATAAATTGGAGAGCTGTAGTTGCATTTTTATGTTCTTTAGTCCCTAATTTACCAGGTCTTGCACGAAGTGTTAATAAAAGTATTAAGCTCTCAACAGGGGCTGAACATTTTGCAACCTTGGCATATTTTTATGGAGTATTAAGTGCTATTTCAGTCTACTACGTGCTTAACAAAATTTCACCTCATCACCCTTCCCTCATTTCAGAAACTATACACGGGCCAGATTCTATTGAATTATCTGACAGCTTAGATACAATAGATGAAGACGTTGTAATTATCAATGATAAACAATCACCATAATGCCCTAATTTACAACTTATTTATGAAACTTAATACCTTGATGACCAATTACATTCGTTTATAGACAATTTACATGTACATACGCATTATCTTTGCAGCCATTGAAATAAACTTTAACCTTTTTTCCTGTGTATGGCGTATTTCACCTGTTTATTTTTAATGTGTTTTCACCAATTAGAAGTCATCGCAGACCCTGTTTTTCGTAATCAAATTGCGTTTTCATTTGACAGAAGCTTATCCAATCTGGATTCTTTTATACAAAATGCCGTGCTCCGAGACTTTTAAATTAATTAGAAAGTTTAAACGACCCAGTAGCATGGTATTACTCCTGTTACTTTTGAGGTACCCTGACTTCAATACTTTTATTTTTTACCCTTCCTTCTATTTTAATTCTCTCTTTAATTTACTTCAAACTCTCCTTGGCATTTTAAAAAAACGCTTACACGTGACTAGTATTTCATCTAAGTCATATATTGTTATACAGGTATACATGTGATTAAGAAGATTCAGTAGTGTTCTCCTTAGAGACAATCAAGTTTTGATTCTGTTCTATAACCAAATTTTCACCGTTAGGACCAATATTAATTCCAAGGATGTTCTTGAATAATGAAATAAGGAATTGTCCAATACTTTCATCAGTTCCTGGGTAAGCAAGATTAGTCAATCTTTCAGTTCTTTGACATCCAGAAACCACTTCTTTTCCTTCAAATCTGTTTTTAACCCAGGCAAAGGCAGCACCAGTACCTTGAGCGATTTCAGTAATGTGACCAGCAGTTTGATCAACAGCAAATTCTAAAGATTCAATACCAGCATCACACCAGATATCATAAACTCTTTCAGCTTGGTTAAATGGAACAATAGAATCAATTACCCCGTGGTAAACGAAAACTGGGATTTTTGGCATATCAGAAGCTTTGAGACCCAAAGTGTTTTCAGCAATAATTTCAGCAACTGGAGATTGGTGTAAAACATCAATTCCATCCTTAAAGTATCTGTTACGGCCTTCAAAGTAATTATCAAAAGCGTAGTAAAAGATATCTTCAACCAAACATTTGTCGTAAGCCTTAGTGAACTTTTCATATTTATCTTCATAAATGGCAGTTTTTAAGAAGTCATATAATTCAGGGTATTCATTACTTAAACCAGCAACACCAGCAGCACCTATACCAGAGAAAATAGTACCAGAAACAGCTTCAATGGTAGCACTAATGTTGGTAACCCATCCACCAAGAGCTACACCAAGTAAGTTTGATTCCAATTCACTAGCATAAGATGGTTGTAAAGCAGCAGCCCATCCACTAGCTAAAGAACCTCCAGAGTATCCCCAAATAACGGTATCAGCATCGGAGTTCACTCCGGTAATTTCAGTACTGTTTAAAGTAGCTCTGATAGAATCCAAAACACCATGAGCAGCTTGGATACCACCAGTGAAAACAGATTTCAAACCTTCATAGTCAGGAGAGACGACGTAATAACCTTCATTCAAAGCAGTTTGAATAAAGAACATTTCAGCTTCTCCTACAAAATTCTGTACGATATCACCATTTTGGAATCCATGTGAAGGAGCACAATCGAGATTAGCAGAGTCTTGGGCAACTTGGTAAGAAAGCAATTTACTTGGGTCAGCATTATGAGGTTCAAAAACAGTGGTGACAATAACAGAAGGGTTACCAAAAGAATCTTCAGATCTTACTAATAATTGGTATGAATTTTTAATATCAACTTCAAAAGCTAAACTTCTAATTTTATGGGGAACGGAACGGGAGTTTAAGATTGTTCCGGGCTTAGCAGATTCAAAACCTTCTGGAGCACTGTAGAATGAATCTTCTGATGGAGGAGTGATGAAAGTTGGCAATGCCACGGCCAATTGGACCAATAAGAAGAACTTAACGAAAGACAACATTGTTGAATAAAATAATGGGGGAAATGGAAGTTATTTATACAAAGAATCCCGACCCTTTAGTCAACGTTATTCGGTATGATAGAGCATTGTTTTTAAGCGAAGGTACAATAGCTCATCGAAATTCTCATATATGCATGAAAATTGCCAGACAATTTGCAGGAAACAATTACTGATTGGGCAAACCCGAAACCTAAATCCACCTCGAGCAGAATGCCGGAATACCAAGCCATTTAGTTTTAGCCATATACATAACTAAGCGTGTAAGAGACAATAACAACAATAGCTCCTATTACATGTACATGAGAAATTTGCGGAAACTTGAAGTACGATTTCACCTTCACCAGGGCTGCAATAAAAACTTTATTTCGGAGACCTATACCGAGTTCCCGAGGAAGAAGACAATAAGGCTCTTTCTAAATACTATTATAGATTATGAGTTCCATTCGAGCCCAAACTCTGGGGTTTCTATAGAGTGTTGAACAGTGACTTGACTAAATCCCAGATGTGACGCGGGTTTTTAAAATGCCGTTTCGTCAAGTTATATCGAAGTAAAGCTAGTAAAACTAGTGGAAATTATGATGAATAAGTTGATCTTCAAACTCTACTTTTGATCCTCGGGAATTATGTCCTCGGGAACTTTGACAATAAAATTATCAATAATTAAGGTTTCCTGGGGTCACTTATGATAGAATTTAGAGTGAAATTGTACTGGAATTTGCCTCGCATTTCTGTGCATTAACAAAGATGTAGATTGATAAGTGGGGGTTAAACTGTGTGTAGCTACACGTGGAATTTCGATTACAGATACTATGGGGTAATATTTTTTGAAAATTATTTGAAACTCCCCTGAAAATCATGGGGTTCGAAACATAAACAAAAATTAAGTTATAGTTGTAAACAAACAAAAGACGTTGTTATTCACTCCGTGTTTCGTGCTAAACTTATAGTGTCTTAACCATTCTCCTATCTATTTTAATCGTTAATTTGTAACCTTCCCGATTTGGCAGCATGATAAACATCTCAATTTTATCTCAGTACCCGATTTCAAAATCTGATCTCTTGAGATAATCTACATCATGGCATCTGTAGGTGATGAATATGAGCCTCTCGAAGTCATCGGGAAGGGTTCTTTTGGTATAGTCCGTAAAGTAAGGCAGAAATCAGATGGGCATATGTTTGTGCGTAAAGAGATTGAGTATACTTCAATGAATACTCAAGAAAGAAATCAACTCATCTCTGAGCTTAGAATCTTAAGAGAGTTGAATCACCCGAATATCGTCAAGTATTGTCGACACGATCATATCATGTCAAATAAATCTATACATATATATATGGAATACTGTGATGGAGGTGATTTGGGTCAGGTTATTACAAATTTCAAAAAGAATAAAGAAAGCGTACCTGAAGAATTTATATGGCAAGTCTTGGTTCAAACTTTACTTGCCTTACACAAATGTCATTATGGTATTGATGCAAAACCCGTTAATCTTTTTTCAAGTACTGAAGAAGAACCTAGCATAAATTCAGAAACAGTGATCATCCATAGAGATATTAAACCTGATAATATTTTTTTACTTGATTCAGGGCAAACTATTAAAGTGGGTGATTTTGGGTTAGCTAAAATGCTTACTTCTCAAAATGATTTTGCAAAAACATATGTAGGAACTCCATACTATATGTCCCCAGAAGTGCTTATGGATAATCCATATAGTCCTGTATGTGATATCTGGTCTTTGGGTTGTGTTCTTTTTGAATTGTGTACTTTACAGCCTCCATTTCAAGCGAAAACTCACCTTCAATTACAAGGTAGAATCAAGAAAGGAGTTATACCTGAACTTCCAGATACTTACTCATCTCAATTAGCATCGATTATTAAAGAGTGTATAACCGTTGATCCAGATCTTCGTCCTTCATGTTTTGATCTTCTTCAAACTTTACCAATAAGATTTTTAAGAAAGGAAATGGAATTGAAACAAGCTTCAGCCGATTTGAAAGAGTATCAGAAACTGTTAGTAACCAAAGGAGAGGAATTGAAAATGAAAGAGGCACATTTAAATAATATCGAACTGAAAATCATTGGCCAGAAGGAAGACCTTCAAAAAGAATATAATACCTACCAAAAGAAATGTGCATTACAAAAGAAACAGCTCGAGGATGAGCTAACGGAAGAATTTGAAACCAGAAAAAAATTAATGGACCAAGAGGCTAAAGAGGTAAGACTCAATTATCAAAGAGAATTTAAATTGGTGGTTGAAAATGAAGTCCAACAAAGACTTAAAGAGATCCTTTCGAACCAGAAAGCTTCAGAATTAATTAGAAAGAAATCTGATCCTACAAGGCAAGTTGAAAGAACTAATCAAGATGTTTCAACCACTCAAGCTAAGAACTTTCTTTATCAAAATGCTTACCATCATCTGGGTGAAAAGATAAGTCTTCCAAATAAGCCTAAGGGACCAAAGGAGCTCATGGACGATAGCCCAACCAGAAGGACCCCACTTAAAATCCGTAACGACTATGACGAATATGACTATACTAACTACAAGATTAACCAGCAAAGTCCTATCCAATATTCACCATCAAGATTCCAGGGTAATAATTACAAAAAGAGAATAACGGACGAATTGGAAAGACTTACAATTGATAAAAGAAATATTCCTGGATTTGAGGAAATGTACCTCAAGAAGAATTACAGGCACTAGAGATGAAAATTACCCAAAAGGCTATGGCCAATTTAATTACTACGCATTCGCATGTCATGATTTAATATATAGCATTTATTCTACCCATTTTTTACCGGTTAGTAATTCAAAAGCTTCTACGTACTTAGCTTTAGTTCTCAAAACGATATCCTCTGACATCGAAACATCATCTTTGTAGGCCAAATCATTGCTGGTTAACCAATCTCTCAAGAATTGTTTATCGTAAGAATCTTGAGATTTACCTATTTCATAGCTAGATGCATTCCAAAATCTGGAAGAGTCTGGAGTCAAGACTTCATCTACAAGAACAATGTTATCTTGTTCATCCAAACCAAATTCGAACTTTGTATCAGCAATGATGATTCCTCTTGTTTTAGCATAGTCTTTAGCCTTGGTGTATAATTCAATAGCTTTCAGAGCAAGTTTATCACACAATTCTTTACCCACTATTTCAGCAGCTTTTTCTGGAGATATATTTTCATCGTGCTCTCCTTGTTCGGCTTTAGTGGATGGAGTAAAGATAGCAGTGGGGAATTCTTGAGATTCTTTCAAGTCATCTTGATCAATTTTCAAACCGTGGACTGTCTTTGACTTTTTATATTCTTTCCAAGCAGATCCAGTAATGTATCCTCTAACAATGACTTCTAATGGAATCAACTTCATCTTTTTAACAAGTAAAGATCTGCCAGCCAATTGAGATTTATATTTTGGATCACTCAATTCAGCAGGTAAGTTTTTGAACAAGTTTTCATCTGAATTGTCTTTGTATTTCAAGTGGTTTGGGATTTCTTTGTCCAAGAGTTGGAACCAAAATTCGGATAACTTAGTTAAGATTTTACCCTTTGATGGGACACCATTACTCATGATAACATCGTAAGCAGAGATTCTGTCGGTGGCAACAAACAACAAGGTGTTTTGGTCGACTTCATAGATATCTCTGACTTTTCCCCTGGAGAGGAGAGGCAAGATATTATCGAGATTAGTAGTATGTAAGGCCATTGTGATGAGATAGGTGATAAGGTTAATTAAATGAAGAGTCGCGCAAGACTCTGTTGGCGTGTGCGAATCGGTTGCAAAATAAGGGTGAAGAGAATATAACAGTGTTTATTGGAGCTTGGGGTGTGGAAGTGTTGTGGGAGTGTTATGGGAGTGTTGTGGGAGTTTTGTGGGAGTGTTGGGTTTTGAGTGTTTTTTCCCGGAATTTTTGCTAGGATTTTTTCAAGAAGATTATTTAATTATAGACTTTATGAGAGTTTACGTGAATTTTGCAGTCTCAACAGTTCAAAAAATAACCTCAGGTATGCAAATGTTCTTCCATTATTTTAGTTTTGCATTTAATAAATACATTAAAAATAACGATCAATATCACCTAAATAGCTATCTCCATTTCCTTTCATCACAGATTCAAAAAACACCAAAACACCAAATAATCACTTTATTCACACAGTTAACAAACACCAAATAGACCCCCTGTTTACACAATTAACACCAGATAAACCCCCTGTTTACACAATTCACAAACACCAAATAAACCCCTTATTTACACAATTGACAAACACCAAAGAACTTCCCATCATCTATTCTCCCATCCTTCTAAAACTTCAGCCTCACACTACTATTTACACTTTACCCGCGTAGATCGCGTAGACGTGTACGCGATTATTCACCAAGATGTCTAGTACAAGACCAGACTTGAAGTTTGGGGATAACCTTGAAGAAAGAAAATACTATACAAGGTTCACACAGCTTCCAGATAAGAACCCCAACACGATCAGATTCACCGATCACAATAACAAAGACTACTTTACCGCAATCGATACCGATGCTGAATTAATCGCAGACGCCATTTTCAAAACCCAATCAGTTATCAAATCCAACCAGAACAAAAACAACAAATACGTGACCATTGCTACACAAGTGTTTCTCAACAATGTGTTGAAGTTCTGTCTCATTGAAAACAATTATAAGGTTGAAGTTTATGATTCAAAGACTTTCAAACTCATTGCTATGGGTACCCCAGGTAATCTTGAGGCTATTTCCAACGAGTACAATGTTGATTTAGAAGGAATGGTTCCAGATGCTTCTGCTCCCATCACTGCCTCGATAAAGTTCCAGCAACAAGGTGCTAACAAAAAAGTGGGTATTTGCTTGGTGGATTTGTCGAATAATATCGTTAAAGTGAGCGAGTTTGAGGATAATGATTTATTTTCAAACCTTGAAAGTTTGCTTATTCAACTTGGAGTCAAAGAAGTGATTCTCCCATCAAATTATGATCCTGATAATAAACTGGCTACTGACGTTATCAAATTATACCAAACTTTAGATAAAGTAGGTGTAGTGATGGGAACTCTTAAGAGCTCAGCATTTACTCATAAAGACATGGAACAGGATTTGGTCAAGCTTTTGAGTGACGAAGATACAAATGTGGAATTGGTGTTAGGAGCAAAAGGTATCTCTTCTAATGAATTTCAATTATCTTTTTCTTGCTTTAATGCATTGATAAACTACCTTGATTTGTTAGGCCAACAAGAAAATGGGGAAACCAGAACCTTTTCTATCGAAAAGTATAACTTAGAGAACTATATGAAGTTGGATTCCTCCACTTTAAATGCATTAAACATTTTCCCTCTCAAGCAAGCAAACAATATGAATATCAAGTCTAACCAAATTAGCTCTATTTTCGAGCTCTTGAACAAATGTAAGACCAACAGTGGTTCAAGGCTTTTGTCACAATGGCTTAAACAACCATTGACAGGTCATAAGGAAATCAATGAAAGACAACAGTTGGTTGAAAAGTTGATTAACGATACCAACTTGAGGGTCTTTATTGATCAAGAATTTTTACCTCAAGTTCCTGATATTAAAAGGCTTCTTAAAAGAATTAACACCAACTTGAAGAAACCAGGATACGAAAACAAGAAATTGGAAGATGTGGTCAGATTATACCAGTTATTTCTTAACTTACCCAATTTCATTGAAATCTTGAAGATGTCTAGTGAAGACGGCTCTAATGAATTAAAGGATTTGATAGAGAAAAATTGGTTAAACCCTGTTTCTGAAAACTATGAAAAGTTAAGACAGTTTCAGGGATTGGTTGAAACTGCCATTGATTTATCTCCTTTGACTTCTGCAGGTACAGTTAGTGATTTAACCACTGATTTCAACGTAAACCCAGACTTTGAGGAGTCATTGAAAGATGTGAATGTCCGTTTACAGGAGAAGGAGAGGGAAATTAAAGAACAACATGTTTTGGTGGCAGAAGATTTAAACATTGATATCGACAAGAAATTGAAATTAGAGAACCACCAAATCCATAATTGGTGTTTTAGGGTTACCAGAAACGATTCCGTTGTTTTGAGAGGAACAGGATATAAAGAATTACAAACAGTTAAAGCTGGGGTTTTCTTCACCAATAATGAATTATCTGCTTTATCAAAAGACCATGCCAACATTCTCCAAGAATACAACTCTAAACAGAAAGAGATCATTCAAGAAATTTTACTTGTTACCTTAACTTTTGAATCGATTTTCTTCCAGTTATCTTTACTGTTGAGCCAGCTTGATGTGCTTTTAGCTTTTGCAAACACGACCATTCTTTCCCCTATTCAATTCACCAAACCAACATTAATCCCATTAAGTGATAACGTCGATGATGAGAATTTCCAGAAAAGAGTCATCGACTTAAAGAACTCCAGACACCCAATTTTGGAAGCACAAGATGATTTAAGCTTCATTCCTAACGATGTTCAATTGTCCAATAAAGATAAGACATTTGCTATAATCACAGGTCCAAATATGGGAGGTAAATCAACCTACATTAGACAAGTTGGAGTAATTGCGTTATTGAGTCAAATAGGATGTTTTATTCCTTGTGATGAACCAGCTACCTTGCCTATATTTGATTCGATTCTCTCTAGAGTTGGTGCTGGAGATTCTCAATTGAAAGGATTATCCACATTCATGGTAGAGATGTTAGAAACATCTTCTATTTTGTCCAACGCTACCCACAACTCCTTAATTATTATTGATGAGTTGGGAAGAGGTACATCTACCTATGATGGGTTTGGATTAGCATACTCTATTCTGGAATACATCATCAAATCCAAGAAATGTTTTACATTATTTGCTACCCATTTCCATGAACTTACAGAATTGAACCAAAAATACGATAAGATACAAAACTTGCAAGTCAAGGCTTTGATAGACAAGGATGAAGAAATCACATTAGTCTATAAAGTGGAACCAGGAATTTCATCCAAATCATTTGGTATTAACGTTGCAGAGCTTGTTAAATTTCCTCAGAAGATTATCAACATGGCAAAAAGAAAGGCCAGCGAATTGCTGCAAGAAGAAAATCAAGATGACTATATCAAGATGAAAAAGACCAAGTGCTCTCAGCAAGAGATTGATAAGGGAATTAATGAATTGAATGACGTTTTAAAGAAATGGAAACTGGAATGCTTTAAGGATAATAAGTTGGTATATTCTACTGAAGAAACTATCGATAAATTAAAACAACTCAGTTCACAGCATAATGTTTCTGATGATAAGTTTATATCTGAAATAGTGTCTTTGTTATAAGATTGATTTATATAAAAAATAGCCTAATCGGATTTTGATTTTTGGAATCTTTCCAAACCCTGTCTATCCTTTAAATAAACAACAGGTAATCCTGCGATCCATTTAAATCTATAAAACTTTTCGGTCCCATTCAAGAAACATCTTAAATACTCTTCATAAACCAAGTAGAAGTAGACTCCCAACCCGGTAAAAAGATGCCACCATCCGTGACCTTCCAAGACAAATCCATAAGGCATACCAATATCTCTTCTGATAGAACGGATACTGGAACAAAAGTGGATATCCAAATTCCATAAGAAATATCCAAAGATGAATAAACCAACACCCAATAGCATCATGGTGTTTAATGTTTGTCTTGCCAGTTTATCCGGAACATATTTTTTGCTCAAAAGGTAGGATTTTAATATAATCAAGAAATTCAAAATTCCATAAGCAGCTTGGTGGAAAGTTGGATCCTTCAAATATAAATAAATAATGGTTAATAAATTAGCTGACATGAAGATACCGATTCCAATGATGACTGAATCTCTGTTATTTTTAAATTCACTGAAAACTGACCAAAAAGGTACGCAAGTTGCGTAGATCATTGGAAGTTCATCAAGCAATTGAAAATGATACTTTAATGTCATATGGAATAGCCATGAACCAATACCAACTAACATAAAACCCATTGCTGTAAAAACGAATCTTTTCTCTAATTTATATTGGATTGCATGATAGATTGCAAACAGTGCTAGTATAATGAAGAGGGAGTTGGTAGTTGTATTTAGAAACTCAGCAATATAATCTGAAACAACATAATTTTCTTCACACCAATCAATAGTACTTGTGATCTCTCCCCAATATCCTAAGGTCTGTTCTAAGGGGTATTCTTTTGCAAATGGCCACATGGTAATAATCACCTGAAAGTTAAAAGCTGCGAATCATTTAATTTGAAAGACCCTTACAAGAAGCGAGCGTTCCGAGTGCTCGGTTTGCAGCCATTTACATGTGTAATTACTTAACTCTATTTATTTAGTATTTATAGTATTCTATCCAACATTCATCACTATATGGTCTGGTAGTATATGTATCGAACATAACCATTTTATCTTCATCATTAGATTCCTTGAAGAATCTTTTTGCATCCATGTTATGTTGCGCACCTGTACCCATTTTGATCGGGTTTAAGAGCTTATCACTCTCTTTATACTCTACAATATCTGTCCAATTAGCACATATCTTTGTGTTATAATTCCAGTAGATATTTGCAACAGCAAGCTTCATTTCGATCTGTGCAATGTTCATTCCAAGACACATTCTTACTCCTTTACCAAATGGCATCATGTATTTGGTTTGGTATTTTATTCTGGTTTGGTATTCAGTTTCTGATTCTTGATCATATTTAAGCCATCTTTCAGGGATAAAGTGATCAGGATTTTTGAACACTTTTTCAACTCTTTGTATAGAAAACGGTTGTACTGAAATAATCGTATCAACAGGAATGGTAGTTCCTTTAACTTTATAAGGTCTATCAACGACTCTAGGTTCTGCCCCAGGAATTGATGCATGTACTCTAGAAGTTTCCAAAATCAAAGCATTAAGAAAAGGTAAGTTATCGACAGTTTCGAAATCAGTGATCAAACTATCGGAGCCAGGTTTTCCAAAAGCTGCATCTAATTCTTGTTTTAAGAGAGTTTGGAAATGTTGATGTTTGGGTCTTGAAACTTCGTATGTCAAATATGTCATTTGAATAGCAGTTGTTTCGTGGCCAGCAAAAATATTATCACTCAAGAAAGAATAGGCGTACTCACCTGTGAGGCCATTCTTTTTCAAGAGCTCAAGAGTAGTCAAATTTTGTTCTTTAGTGAAGTGTGGGACATTCTTTTCTGCATTACCATAAAGATTCAACTGCCAGCTTTCCACAAGATCAGCAGATCTTTTAATCAAAGAAGTAGCTGCCCAGTTCCATAAGCTTGGCATCAAAGTGGTATAAAATCCCATGGATGCAACGTATCTGTGGTATATAACGATGTCTCTTTGATTAGGGTTCTCTAAAAGTTTTGTTCCATTTTCGGGACCCAATTCAAAAGAAGATACAACATCAATTGCCAAAGCACCAAACAATGAATAAACATCAATCCCCAAGTTCTCGGTTTTCCCTTTCATAAACCATAATTTATCTTCACAAGTATGTCCCTTAGCATGAATATTTACTTCTGCAGCACCGTTGATATAATCTGGCTTTGTTCCTTCAACACTCAGCTCTTGAATATTTTTCATCAACTGAGTAACCTTTTCTTGAATAATATTTTTAGTAATGTTCTTAGGACTGAAAACAGCAGATTTCAGGTATATTCCCGAAATGTGTTTCTTGTATCCAATATGCCTATCATTTTCCAATGAACTGAACATATTGTCTTTGTATCCATGGTTTCTGAAGTTTTGATAAAAGGTAGATTTGGGGAAATTCTTGGTGTAAATCTCATTGAGATATTTTGCATCACCATTTACACTGATCTGATTTGGAGCAAGAATAACAACTTCTCCATGCTTTTTGTGCAAATCATGAACCAATGTAACCCATTGATTAGTTCTTTGATAATGTAAACATGGCAAAGTTGAAATTCTAAATAAGTAGGGTCCGGGGATATTTCTTAACGGAGATATGAAAAATGGGTATATCACTAGCTGATAAGCTAAAAAAGCAGCAAATAAAGCATAAAGAACTTGTGATCTGTTGGAATCAAATTCCTGGTAAACCAACAACACCAATTCCTTAAGCATGCTTTGTATGAGAGGAAATGAAGCAGATCAAGCCCTTTATATGCATTTAGTAACTCGCGGAAATATTTGGTATAATCTGACCGATTAGGCAAGCAGGGCGGAATACTCGATTATCAATTGATTCGTGTGATTGGGTAGAAGTTAAGACAAAAGTACAGGTAAAGGAATGGAATAAAGGATCTAAAAGGATCTAAGAAGGAGATAAAAGTTTTAAGATAGATAAAAAAGTTTTTTAAAAATTTTTTTAAAAAGATCATTAGAGTCAAACAAATTAAATTTATCCGTATATTCTATTTAATAAATACCCCATTATGCTGCCTGTTGCTGAGCTTGAGCTTTAGGTTCTTTTTTTAAAAACTCAGCATATTTAGACGTAGAATGGATTCCACACTCCGTCTTAGCCTTTCCTTTCCATCTACCACTTCTTTCATCTTCACCCTCTGCAACTGGTTCTGTTGAATGATAATCACCAATCGATTTATAACCCAAGTCTAAAAGTTCGTTATAAGGTACGTTGTTTTCAGTTATGTATTGCTTGACTTGGTTAAAATTCCACGTTAAAAGAGGGTTGATTTTTATAATGTTAAATTCTCTATCAATTTCAACAAATGGTAATTCACTTCTATCACCACCTTGACTGACTCTTCTACCAGTAAGAACAGCATTAATGTTTAACTTCTTGTATGCTCTTTGTAAAGGTTCTACTTTCACGAGATAATCATATTTTAAGTCATCAGTTTCCCATAAATTTCCATGTTCTTCAACAAACTGGTTTTCATCAGTGAACCCATCAGGCTTGAATACTGTAACTGATTTACCGTATTTGTTCTTTACATCATCAACTAACTTCAAGGTTTGTGGGAAATGAAATAGGGTATCAATAAATACTAAATCAATTGGAAGATTCATCTTAGCAATCATATCAATAGTTACTAAACCTGTAAGGCCAAATGCAGTGATTTGAAAAAGATTTGGGAACGTAAGATAACTCCATCTGATGATTTCTTGTGGGGTGAGATTTGCTAGCTGGTGGTTAATGTGGTGAAGTTGTTCTTCTGTGATCTGTAAGGACATTGTTAATCGGTTCGGATCCTGAAGATTTTTAAAGATTATAAATTATTTGCACCTCACATGACATGGCGTACAATTGATTGTGATGGCTTATATAAGCTCACGAGTGGTTTCGAAATTGTGGCGTTTTATGATGAGATGAATGAGACAATGTCGTTGTGAGAGTGTCGTGAATCGTGTGTTGCAGATTTAGTGTCGCAATAATTACGGAGTTGAGCCATGCTTACGTAATTTCTTCTACAGTTCAATAAACTGTTGTATTTCGCAGCTATATGTTATTCGACAGAACTAGGGAATTTGGTGACTTAGCTTTTTATCATCAATGAAACATAAAGGTTTGCCAACTAAAGATGCTATTTACCAGATGATTCACAGTTGAGCGTCTAGGTTTAATAAAACACTAAGATATATACCCATTCATCTATTATGTGTTGAATTTTTAAAATTTTTGAACCTTCTGAACCTTCTGAACCTTTTGAAAGTTTTGAAGTTTCTGGACTTTTTAAACCTCGATTTTCATGTTGAGAATAATTCACCAACTAATTTTTTTTGCAGCTACATGAGTAAGTGAACCTTCTGAACCTTTTGAACTTTTTATACCTTGATTTCAAGTTGCGAATTTTCCACTGATTAATGCTTTTTGCAGCTATTTGTGGTTGACAGAGATTTAGTGTTTGGTGATGGGTTTGATAGTCTATACAGTATATATAGAAAAAAAAATTTTGGCATCAATTTGTACTTCTTGTGGCTTATCGTAGTTATTGGGTTTTGTTAACATAAATTTGGTTAATTTATTCAATCTAAAGCTTCTGACTGCATATGTGCTATTCTTTGCAAACAGAACTTTGGTATTTGCCAACGGGTTTAAAACTTTTTCTCCAAAAGTATAGAATATTGTATTCCGCAGCTATTTTGCAAACAGAGATTGGATGTTTGCTAACAAGTTTGATATTTTTCTCGTAGCTCTCCTTACTCGTCCCCATCAATTTTCAGAAATTTTAAAACCTTTCAAAAAATGCAGAAAAATCCTAGATAAAACATAAAATTTCCGGGCTGTAAATAATTCCTGGTGCAAAATAAGTGCAGGAAAATATCGCTTTTAGATGCAAAAAATTAACTTTAGCATGCCAAAACTGTTCCAGAATCCCAAAAGTTCGGAAAAAAATACCTTGAGGAAACAATTATCCGCTAACCAAAATCATCCATCTTGCTAGAATGTTCTTATTGTAAGGCTTCTAATAAGCACATGACAAACGGTTTAAACGGTTCGCCACTCGTTTGCGCATTCCGAATAAATACTGGTAATAAACTGCGCATCTTTCTTCAAGTTTTCCATGTTCGATTCACCACTTTTAGCAACTAAAACTGTTGTTTACCAAAACAGTAAAACCACTCAATTAGAAGTGATCAACAAGTATATCACCTTAGCTGAAAAACCTGATGGTTCTTTTGGAGCAGGTGAAAATGATATTTTGGTAAAAATTCACTATGCTGGGTTTAACCCAGTAGACATTGTCATCAAGTCTTTTGTACACCCTTGGATAAATGTGCTTGCAAAAGATTTTGGACTTTGTAATGATTACTCAGGAGTAGTTATAGATATCGGATCGAAAGCTGCTACGAAATACGGACTCGAAAAAGGTGATATTGTGTGTGGTCAAACGAGTGCTGGGGCTTACTTTAAAACTTTAACTGAATACGCTTTATTTGAAGGAAATCAAAGTAATCTTTTTTCAATAATCAAAAAACCGGCCAGCTTATCTGAAGCTGAAGCTGGTTCATTTTCATTGGTTTACTCGACTGCTTATGTGACGGTTCGTTCTATCGATATTCCTGATAACGCCAAAATCCTTCTTAATGGTGCCTCTACCTCTGTGGGTAAATATGTTGCCAGTTTGCTTAAACTTGATCCAAGAGTCAAGGAAGTGGTTGGGATTTGTTCGGGTAGATCAGAGCCAATTGTCAAGTCTCTTGGAGTCAATAAGGTCATTGATTACACTGTTTCTAACCATATTGTCAACGATGTTTTAGAAGAGGTCAAGGAAAGAAAATTCGACCATTATTTGGATTGCTGTGGAAGTGATAAGCTTTTGGCTAACTTATCATCCTTTTTGGTAAAAGGCGGTAACTTTGTCACGATTTCGGGAGCTGGAAAGTACAAGTTGGATAAGTTCAGTCTTTCGAGTTTGGTAAGCTTTAATCTCGTCAAGAATAAAATTCTTTCCACCTTGGGCTTAGCTTACAATCCTGGAAAGTTTATTCTTGTTAAGCCATCGGAAGGATTCGAACACGTAGAAGAGTACTTCAATCTGGGAAAGATTAAGCCTTTTGTTGATTCTGTATTTGACTTTGATCAGGTCCAACAGGCATATGAATTGGTGGTAAGTGGAAAGAACAACGGGAAGGTTGTTGTGAAGGTTAGTGATTAATCATGGGAATGTGATTTATATATGTAATTACGTCTTGAATAATATCATCAATGTTTTTAATGTCTCTTTTATCATTAGCTCATCTAAAATGATTCTTACTCTCTAGTTCATTAATATATCTTATCTCTTCTCATCTTATATAATTGAGATTCGCAGCCATCGCGTTATTCATGTCTATCCTTCAACAACCAGAAACCACCTCATATCGAATAGAACCACAGGAGTCACGCTACACATATCACGATCTTTTCCTCCTCAAAGACAAGTCCAAGAGCTACAAGTCGGACTTGGCTGTCATTGGCCACATCGACATGAACGCGTTCTTTGCTCAGGTGGAGCAGGTGAGGCTCAACTTGTCAATTAATGATCCGGTAGTTTGCGTCCAATGGAAAGGGGTTATAGCTGTCAGTTATGCAGCTAGAAAGTTTGGCATCAAAAGAATGGATTCAATTGAAACTTGTAAGGAAAAATGTCCCAATGTTGTACTAGCTCACGCAGCTGTTTATGAGAAAGGAAGTGCTAATTGGAAGTATTTGGACAAATTACCACAACAAGCTGGATGCAAAGTTAGTTTGGATCCTTATAGAAGAGAGAGTAGAAAGATCTTCAAGATATTGAGTGCAAATTGTGATTTGGTAGAAAAAGCAAGTGTAGATGAAGGGTATTTGGATTTAGGACGTAAAGCTTTTGAAATTTTAGTTCTGAAATTTCCTGAGCTTCAAACAGGAGATTTTGATGCTAAACTTCCGAGAATTCCAGATATTCTTGATTTGGAGTTCAAGGGAAAAGTTTGGAGTAATGGAGATGTTGTGCTAAGAGATTGGGACGATGTCTTGTCTGTGATAGGATCGAACATTATCTACGATATACGCAAGGAAATTTATGAAAAATTAGAGTATACCACTTCTGGAGGAATTTGTAGTACGAAGAATATAGCCAAGTTAGCAGGTGGGTTGCTTAAGCCTGATAACCAGACAATTATACTCAAATCTGAGGTGCTCAATTTCATCAACACTTTTGAGGTGACAGAAATCAACGGACTAGGAGGGAAATTAGGTGAGCAGATTCTCAGTACCTTTAATGTACCGAGAGATATTAAATCGACGGAATATTTAAATGGGCTACCTCGAGAGAAACTTGTAACCAGTCAATTTGACAATTTGGTGGAAATCGTCACGGGAAATTATAGACAGCCATTGAGAGACAGGGTCGATATAAAGTCCATGTTGTCTCGAAAGCAAATGCAAGCACAAGCCCCGATCAAATCACTCTATGATGCAGAAGAGTGGATTAAAACTTTGGTAGGTGATCTTTGTAATAGGCTTGAGGATCTTGACGAAGAACTGGGGGTTTTAACTCGTCCTAAAACTGTTGGAGTCAATGTGCATATAAAGAGCAGTAGCAATTCGAAACAGTGTGTTTTGCAAGTAACAAAAGATTTAGATAAGCTTAAAGGAATGCTTCTTGAGTCTTGTATGACATTGCTAGTAGAGCTTCTCAGTGGGATGTTTGATCTTGCACGGATGAATAAGAAAGAGAAGCTAGATTATACCAAGATCAATCCGTTCAACAAGATTGAGATCCCTGCTGTTCATAACATTGGTGCATTCATATCGAATCTTGTGAAGTTGGAAAACTCTATTGATATTTTTGCCAGCAAGAAAGCTAAAGATCCGTTTAAAGAGTATGAAGAGCAGAGAATTCAGGAACAAAGACTTCAAGAACAAAAGAAAGAGGAAAAGAAGCAAGGTAAATCAAAAGAGAAAATGGACAAAGAATATATCAATAAAATGTTTAGAGATTTCGAAGCAAAGAAGGAGCCTACAGTTGTTAAAAAAGAAGCTGCAAACGAAACGTCCCCCCGCAAAAGACAATCATCCAGCAAAACAACTTTAAACACCAAACCTCTGGTTAAAAAACCCAAATATAATATTCTCGACAACCTTAAGAGTCGCAAGTCTACATCTCCGTCGAATTCTCCCTATTATTGTGAAGAGTGCCACGAAAGCTTTGCTGATTCACAGGAACATAAAGATTTCCATTTCGCACTCCAACTTTCAAAACTGATAAACTAAACCTGGGGAATGAGCTTACCGAAAAGCATTCAGCAGAACCTGAACGCACTCCCATTTGCCAACTCGGCCACCATCGTACGTGCTAATCAGAAAGATGCATACTTTGAGTCATCTCTTCGTCAGCATATTCAGGATACCTTCCAAGTAATCAAGGGCCAAAGATTCATTAATAAGTATACCGAGGAACTCACAGTGGGGACCAAATTTTTGTATTTGACACTTACGACATTCTTGGGTTATAGGACTCTTGGAGAAGAGTACGTTGACTTAATCTACGTGAACAGAAGTGGGAAACGGTTTCCAGGATCTTTGAGAAGAATAGGGTTTATTGTTTCGTATGCTCTTGTACCGTACATTATCTCTAGGATTGTACGTAAATTCAAGTCTAAAGACAAGGAAGAAGGTTTCAAGAACTGGGTGGTGGAAATTTTTTCAAATTATAAAAGCACTCTTGAAACCATCATGAATTTGCACATTGCTGTTTTCTATTTCCAGGGTCTGTACTATTCTTTATCCAAAAGAATCTTTGGCATGAGGTACATTTTTGGACACAATAAGGACCTTAACAAAATGGCCAAGAACTCAAATTATTCTTTACTTGGGTTGATAATTCTCCTTCAGTTTGCAGTTAAAGGGTTAATAAAGTTCAAGGCATACACTGATAAAACTGACTTGGATACAGTAGAAGAGAAAAGAGAAGATGGGACTCTTACAAGTATTTCTCAGATCTCTGCTCTGCTACAAGTGGACTTAAGTAATCCAAAAGAGCTCCCATATATTCCTGAAGCATCAAGAAACTGTATTCTTTGTCTCTCGCCAATGGTTGATCCTACGGCAGCCAATTGTGGCCATTTGTTTTGCTGGGAGTGTGTTGTTGATTGGGTGAGAGAAAACCCGGAATGCCCACTCTGTAGGACCCTGTGTGTTGAGCAGAACTTGCTTCCATTGAAATGATTTATGTATATTTATAATTAATGAGATCAGGTATATTGTAATATCAGTAATTACAACTGTAAAGATTCCGGTATTTAATTAAATAATTCCTTAATAACTCTATAACTACCAATCGTCGGTGCCGGCCCAATCGTCTTCTTCCGTATCAACCAAATTCAATTTCGGCATAGGTTTCTCTTTGTTTCCTAATTTCAACGATGAGTTTGTTCGGGTCTTTACGGTTCTTCTAGGTGCTTTTGGAACTGTTTTTGCCGGAACTTTTGCTGGAACTTTTGCTGGAACTGTCTTTGGAATCTCTTCCTTTTCAGGCTCCTCCCATCCATCATCGAAATCCCACTCGTCCTTAATGACCAAATTCTCAACTGATTTGGTGACTTCAGTCTTTTCTGATATAAGATTAACCGTGCTTGAACTTTTGTTGAACTCGTTGTTCATTTGCCCATCTACTCCAGAAACAAACTTGTTCATCAAATTCCAGCCAAATCCTGAATTAGCACCTACCTCAGGCTTCTTCTCTGTAGGATTATGCTTGGCCAAAAACTCTTTCTCCTCCAATTCTTCATCTTCTTCGTCGCCCAAATTAACGGCCTGGCTTTCGACTTTTTCAAAGTATAATTTAAATAGATGCCTGCTTTGGTTTCTAACTTTGCTTGACTTGTTATCCATTAAAGCAGTGGCCAAAATCCCCAAGATTTTGTTGCACACTTCGTCGACTGAAAACTCTTCAGCAAGAGTCTCGAACCCTTTGAGAGCTGCCATTTTACACGGGGTGAACGAATCTTTAAGAGACTTGTTGAGGGCAGTAATAAGAACATTGTTTCTGCTGTTTTTGTAGATCTTGCCCGAGATTTTTATGATAATGATGATGGTATTAGTTCTGATAGAAGGCTTAGGATCGTTCTGACACTTGGCCAAAATCTTAAGCAAATCTTGGTTAATTATCTTGTCTGTCAAAGCATCCACCACCAGGTTTATACAGCTCAAAGTGAGCTCTCTGATGATGAAATTAGAGTCCTGAATTCCGGTAACAAGTCTGGGGAATATCGACTGGATATCAGAGTCGGTCATTTTGAGCCTATAAATGGCCAAGTTATTCAATAAAATCAACCTGATAGCCCTATCGTTGCTACTGTAACTGGCCTTGATAATAGACAGGATTCTAGCTGTGAATTCTTGTTGGTTTAAAGAATCACACACTTTCAAAATGAAATTCAACACGATCGAGCTGAGCTCCTGGTTTTGGGCAGACTCTTCAGGAGTGGTATTAACAGTGGGTTTAAATCGTTGAAGCTGTTCAAATTGTTGGGTTAACTCGGGAAGTAACTTGTTTGAAATTAATCCTTCAGGGTACCCCGAAGTATCTTGGCTCAAATAATCAGCTAGATTGTACTTGAAAAACGCCAACTTGTCGTGGCTATTCAAGATCTTGACATTGTTCAATTCTTCGTTGAGCTGAATGATAAAGTTTGACTCAAATACGTCTTGGTTTTTGAGTAAAAAATCATCTACAGTTCCTCTTGATCCTGGTCTACCCGTAAGCTTTTTGATGCTGTGATTCGTCCATTCAGGTACTTTTTCTTGGATAAACTTGCCCAACAAATACGAATCTGTTTGTGGTCCAGATTCTTCATCAGGTAAACTATACTTGCCAAAATACTTAGCATTCGATACCTGGCCAATTGGGCACATGACTTCGAATCCGAATAATTTCCACAGACCTTCGTTGTTTACAAAAACAGAACCCACTCTCAAATTGTTGTGGACAAGTTTACATTTATCGTTCAAAAACAGTAAACTATTTGCTAGACTGTGAACACCAAAAACCTTAATATCTTTTGAACACGAATGCAAAACATTTTCCAACGGTTTGACTCTTTCTGTAACAATATAGAGATGATCTTTAGCCACTTCAAAGAAGTCTAGCGTGGCAATAATACCTGGATATTTTACTAGCTTTGAATTGGTGAAACTGGTGGTAGCGAGCTGGGAATACTGGGGGTTTTCTACACCATTATACTCAAAAATAGACACCAGAGATCCGTCTTTCGGGTTAACTCCATCATATAACTTCCAGAGATCATCATGCCAAACCTGGTCACCAATCGTATAAGGAATGGAGGAACCAGTAAGCGACTGAAACGTCTTGGATAGAAAGTTCATTAAACAAAACGCGAAGAATCAAATCACCATTTATACAATCAATGTCATTAAAATACATACTACACAAACAGGTCATAATTATCTCTGTAGTTATTTCCATCGCTTGAACCTGCAGGCATGGAATCTTTTTTACTGAGGCGTTTTCCTCTTCCTTTAATTCCTTTGTTACTGTTTTTGTACAAGTTTTTAAAGTAGTCTAACAATTCCTTTTCATGTGGAGGTAAATTGGCTATTTCAGCTGAACTAAGTTCTGCTAACCGCATCGTAAGATTATTTAGGGTATTAAGATGAAACTTGTTCTGGTGTGATTTCAAGTTTCCAAGTTGCGTAAACGATTTATCACATCCGTCTAATTTACAGTCATAAGGCTTAAGCTTTTTGTGGGTAAGTTTATGGGCTGCAAGATTCCCTTTGCGGCTGAATGATTTCTTACAGATCTCACAAGTAAACGGCTTTTCTCCCGTGTGAAGACGGAGATGTGTCGTGAGGTTCCCGCCCTGAGTGAATCGTTTATGACAGTATGAGCATTCAAAGGGTTTAAGACCAATATGCGATCTGATGTGCACTTCGAGCTGGGTAGCCTGCGAGAAAAGCTTATCACAGTATGGGCATTGGGGTAATTTTTTCCTCTGTTTTTTCTTCCCCTGAGTCTCGTCCTGTACTGGCTCTTTATCCTTTAATCGATTTTTATCTACACCTCCTATCAAATGCTGGGCCTTGACTTCTCCCACGATACTTCCGTCTTCACTGGTGTGAATTTTAATATCGTTATTGGCCTTGTCACGTGCCTGGATCACAAGCATAAGCTGATCAATTTTCGTAGCACCAAGTCTTGGTTTTTCTGACTGTTCTATAGACGGAAGGTTTTCGGGAATCTGTTCTTGTTTTGGCTTTTGGCCCGTTGGGGGTCCCAGTTGCACCTGAGACTGAGATTGAGGCTGGCCTGAGGCTGGGTAGTTATAGTTGGTGTAGCCCGGGGGGATATAGTTCTGGTTCTGGTAGTACTGACCCTGAGGCAACTGTTGGAGCTGGCCTTGGGCCGAGCCTGGCAGCGGCCGGTGCTGACCATGAATCGACTGGCCTGGTAGTGATTGGCTTTGAATTGACTGGCCTGGTAGTGATTGGCTTTGAATTGACTGGCCTGGTAGTGATTGGCTTTGAATTGACTGGCTCTGGCTTGACTGGCTCTGGGTCGAGCTCTGGGCAGACGGAATGCTGTAGTAGCCCAGATTAGAGTTCATATTGTAGGGACTTGTTTTAACTTTTCCCGGTGAAGTCTTGGGGCTTTGTGGTAATTCGTACTTTACTTCTGACTTGGAAGAAAGCGATGACGTAGGTGAAAGAGGCTGTTTATCAGAACTCGGTACTTGAAGTTTATCATCTTTTTGAGGCTCTTTTTTGAAGATATCTTCTCGGAGAGGCGTTTGTTGGGAAATACTATTTCTGAAGTTAGGATCGTTGAAAAGCTTAAGTATTGAGTCTCTTCTTTCCTCATTGCTCATATTGTTGAAGCTAGCTGAATTGCTGAGGCCCTGAAGAATGCTCGAGAGATTGCCATTGGGAGGGAACAGAAACAGAGGCTGGCCGTAATTATTACCTCCAATGCTGCCAAAATTTACACCTTCCCACGCCGAAGGATTTGAGAAATCTATTGAGCTGCTCTTCGACAGTTTTGATTCTTTTCGGGTCTGAGAGTTCGATCTCGATGTGCTGAATGGGAATTGAAGCAAATTACTAAGACTGTCTTTACCCGATACGCTGCCCTGATTATTCTGGAACGACGTAGAATTAATATAGTTTTCAAAATCCTGAAGCAAGTTATCAGCAGACGAGAGTCTCTTTTTGTCTTGCGGGTTTAAGTTAAAGAGATTGAAAATCGAATTAGACCTTCCCTGGGCACTAAACAGTTGATTAGCCAGCTGGTTTGGATGCGGCATTGGTGCGGGTGCCGACTGCAGCATTTGGGGGAGATTAGGGTTATTCATTTGCTGAGGAATTTGAGATGTTTGGTTTATTTGGTTTTGATTAATTTGACTTTGATTCATTTGATTCAGGCCCTGAAGTTCGCCGTACTTCGCCCCAGCATTGAGGGGTGGTGGGAGGTAAATGGAGTCACCACGCGGTCTCATTTCACCTGGTGGAACCGGACTCGAGTAATTGGGATAATTTGGATAATACTGGTAAGTGGTGTAATTGTTTAGCAAGCTACCAATTGAGTCTTGTCTGGAATTGCTTTGCAGTCTTTGGGTTTGGGGGAGTTGATTTTGTTGGATTGCTGAAGGAATTGATTGGATTGAATTGGGAAGCTGGGAGTTTGGAAGCTGGGAATTTGGGAGCTGGGAATTTGGAATTTGGTTGGGGATAGATGGCGGTAGCTGATTGGGGTTGGAATAAGCTTGGTGTTGATCATTGGGGATGTTTGAGTTGTTGTTTGATTTCTTGGAGTTTTTTAACCCCTGTCTTGAAGAAACCATTTCACTCATCATGGCTTATAGGTTCATTAATGTTTATTCTGGGGAGCTAATTAATGATGCGAAATCGCGCACGCGCAAGAGGGTCTGATAAGGTAGAGATGGGGTTTGAGGAGATAGAGATGAATGTAGATGTAGATGTAGATGTAGATGTAGATGTAGATGTAGATGGATAGATATTCGAGTTGAGATATCAAATGTTTATTGTCTCGTTTCAGTGTGCCCGTCGTTGCTGGTGCCAATTACCCTCGCCAAATTATCCAAGCAAACTGCCAAGTCAGCCTCACTCAGTTTATGGTCAAAATGAATAATCGGCAGTGGCGAATCGGGATAAACTGTTTGGTGAACTTGATCAATGAAACTAACAGCTAGCTTAAATTGACGAACTAGCTGTTGTGTTTCTTGAGGCATTTTGTCGAAATCTATAAGTAAATTGAGTAACAAGTTCTTAAGTATGGAAGAAAGCTTGCTCTTGCTGAGCACGTCAATTTTATTGAGGTGAAGTTCAGTATAAATTTTCTGAAACTTTTCATCAAGTGATGAAATGTCTGCTACTTCTTGCCTTTCATGTTCTTGCTTTTCGGGTTCCTTCTCTTCAGGTTCTGAACTTTCGGGTCCTGACCTTTCGAGGTCCTGTTTGTAAAAATTAAGCTCGTTCAATATCTCTTGGTTATACTTTTTACTCTCTCTGAGCTTGAACTCAAGTTGTTTAATTGTGTGTTTTTGCTCTGGAATTTGGGCTTTGAGCATCTGGTTTTCCAACTGCAACTGCTCAAGCTGTTTATACACATCTTCGGAATGAGCCTGCTCATTCTTCTTTTGGTCTTTCGATGTAGGTGGTGTGGTGACAGGGGTATCGAAATTAAGTTTTTTCAAGTCTAAACTTAAGTCCATATCGCTATCTTCTTCTATAGGAGAACTCTGCTGAAGTACTTCATTACTGTGGATTTCCCGGGGGGTCTGAATCGTATCTTTATCAAACAAGAGCTTTTTTATAGATGTTTTAAACCCACTCAACTCCTGGGTAATCATGGGCCGTAAAAGCTGGGTAAGCTCGTCTATCGTGACCACACGTTGCTTGTCAGCGTCTATTAACACTTCTGTATCATCATTTAAAGTATTGGAATCGTGTCTCTCATCAGACGTGTTTTTGAGCCTCTCTTTGTCAATTTTCAGAATTAGGTGCTGTAAATCCACTGGGTCTACTTCTTTTAATCCCTTGATATTTGAAAGGGTTGAAAGATCAGATAAGTCCTGTGAAAGATTAAAGAACGACTCGCTAACGGGCTGGGTTATATCTTCGGTTTGCATTTGTGATGTGTAGTGAAATATTTACAAACGCGAGTGAGGAAGAAGGGGGAATTGGTGAAATTTTCTTGAAACAAAGAGGAAAAAGATCAGTTATTGTGTAACAGACTAAAGTTAATACTTAGAGTACAAGATTGAGTAAATCTTTGTTTATTTGTGATTTAAAGGTCTGCCTACTTATCTCAGCTAGTCGCACTGAAAATTCTCAAAATGAGTGAAGACAAGATGCAAGAGGACCCACACACTATCGAGGCTGAAGAAGAGGAAATAGACGACACAAAGTTGGAAAAGATCAAGCTTCTCCCGGGATCTTCTGAGGATGGAACTGCAGCTTCATTTCAAATCGTTGATGAAGACCATACTTTGGGTAACTCATTGAGATATGTGATAATGAAAAATCCTGAGGTGGAGTTTGTAGGATACTCGATTCCACATCCGAGTGAAGCCAAACTCAACATCAGAATCCAAACATATGGGGGAATAACTGCTGTTGAAGCTTTGCATTTAGGTTTAGAAAACTTGAGCCAGTTGTGTAATGTGATTGAGCACAAGTTCAACCAGGCCTGGGAATAGATATAAGATTAAATAATAAATATAAAATATTAACTGATTTAAATTGTATAAACTAACATAAATTGTTTAAATTGTTTAAATTGATATAAATTGGTGTTTCTTACTTCAATCAACTCTACCCTACTTAATCTTACAATCACTGCTCATCTCCCATAAATTCCTTTTTAGTCGTGCGCGCACCCCTCATCGCATATAAAAAGAGCCCATCGCAAAAAGATTTTTTTATCAAATGTCATACAGAGAAAACAGAGACTACAATCAAGGTGGTTACAATAACTACAACAACGGGGGCTACAATAACGGTGGTAACTACGGTAACGGTGGTAACTATGGTAACGGTGGTGGATACAACAATGGTGGTAACAGAGGTAGAGGTGGAAGATACACTGAAAAAGTTGAACTCACTAAGCCTGAATGGGATTTAGAAACTCTTCCTAAATTCGAAAAGAATTTTTACAAAGAACATCCTAATATCACTGAAAGAAGTGATGAAGATATCAGAAAGTTCAGAGACGAAAATGAAATGAGAATTAAAGGTACCGATATTCCACATCCTATTACTTCTTTTGACGAAAGTGGATTTCCTAATTATGTGATGAAGGAATTAAAAAACCAAGGTTTCCCAAGCCCTACTGCTATTCAATGTCAAGGTTGGCCTATGGCTTTAAGTGGTCGTGATATGATTGGTATTGCTGCTACTGGTTCTGGTAAAACTTTATCTTACTGTTTACCAGGTATTGTTCACATCAACGCTCAACCTTTATTAAAACACGGCGATGGTCCTATTGTTTTGGTTTTGGCTCCAACCAGAGAATTGGCTGTACAAATTCAAACTGAATGTTCTAAATTTGGTAAATCAAGTAAAATCAGAAATACCTGTGTTTACGGTGGTGCTCCAAGAGGTCAACAAATCAGAGAATTGGCTAGAGGTGTTGAAATCTGTATTGCTACTCCAGGTAGATTAATCGACATGTTAGAAACCAATAAAACTAACTTGAGACGTGTTACTTACTTAGTTTTGGATGAAGCTGACAGAATGTTAGATATGGGATTTGAACCTCAAATCAGAAAAATCGTCGATCAAATTAGACCTGATAGACAAACCTTGATGTGGTCTGCTACCTGGCCAAAGGAAGTGCAAAGATTAGCTGCTGATTATCTTAATGATCCAATTCAAGTTACTATTGGATCTACTGAATTAGCTGCTTCTCATACCATTACTCAATTGGTTGAAATTGTCACTGAATTTGAAAAGAGAGACAGATTAGTCAAGCACTTGGAAGTCGCCACTAAGGATTCGACTGCCAAAATTTTAATTTTTGCATCTACTAAAAGAACTTGTGATGAAATTACTAATTATTTAAGATCTGATGGATGGCCAGCATTAGCCATTCATGGTGATAAAATGCAACAAGAAAGAGACTGGGTATTAAATGAATTTAGAACTGGAAAAAGCCCTATTATGGTTGCAACTGATGTTGCAGCTAGAGGTATTGGTATGTATATTTATTAAGGAAGACTAACCTGAACGTAAGTTCAGAATCTACTAAGTACCAGCAAGACTGGATTTCTAGGATACAACATATTTTACGATCGAATGACAGATTTTTTACAACATTTTTTTCAACGATCGAATGACAGATTTATTACATCAATAATTGTATCCTTTTGGATTCTAACTTAATTTGGATCAAACAGTGAGGCCACTGTAGCAGGCGAACGCGTGCATCAGACATTGGCTTCTTTTGAAGAAACTTACTTCTTTTGAAGAAACTTACTTCTTTTGAAGAAACTGTTTCATGTTCATGTTCGCTTGTTTCCTATATTTATTAATCTCTTACTAACTATTTAGATGTCAAGGGTATCACCTATGTGATCAATCTTGATATGCCCGGTAATATCGAAGATTACGTCCACAGAATTGGTAGAACTGGTAGAGCTGGAAGTTCTGGTACTGCTGTCAGTTTTTTCACCGAAGATAACAAGAAGATGGGTGGTGATTTATGTAAGATCATGAGAGAAGCTAAACAAACAGTTCCACCAGAATTGATGAAATATGACAGAAGAAGCAATCAACCACATTCAAGATACGGAGGCTACGGTGGTAGAGGTGGCTTTGGTGGTAGAGGAAGAGGAAGAGGAAGAGGTGGTTTCGGTGGTGGATACGGAGGTCGTCAACTGGGTAGTAACAATGCCCCATTGGGAGGACACCGTAGATTTTAGTTTATAGATTTGTTTCGGTAATGTATAATTTATTTGATTAGTAATTTGGGGATTGTAGGATTTCATAGCCTGATTCTAATGATTCAACAAGAAAACTAGATGAGGATTGCTTTGAATCCACAGGAAAATTTTTCATTCTGACTATTTAGCTAACCAAGGATTTAAACCCTCTCTCTTTTGCACTCCTCTCGACGCAGCATTTGATAGTAACTTTTGTTTCATAGAGATATATCTAAGAACTGAGTTTAAAAAGTGTTTGTATATATGTTGTAGATATTTGAGCTTTAGAAACATAACAAAAGAGCTTTTTGATGAATAAAGTCAATTAAAAACTAGAAAAGGTTTGAGTCTTTTGGAAGATGATGAGACTATTTGTCGAAGCTGGCTCTACCCTCTTTTTACAAAACGGTGAACACTTACGGGAAACTATGGAGAACCTATTATTGGAATCGAACACAGTATATACGAAGAGACTAGTAAGAAGTATCTATCTCTTGAAATGGTTACATAAAATTTGTGAACTAATGAAATATTCAAAAATTGCAAAAAGCGCAAATTTCGAAAGATCTATTATCGAATTTATTATGTAATTGTTACCAAATTACTAAAACAATTGATTAACTCATTAAAAGTGTTTAAGGCACAGTTGATTTCTCAATAACACAAATACTCAAAAAAACATAATATATAAGTAAAAAATTATCTGATTTCCTGTCAAATCATCCGTCTAAACTTTATTAAGGTTGTCCCAACAAAATCACATGCATCTGCGATAACGCACACGAGCCCTAAACGCGATTAGTAAATCGACCCAGCTGCCACCGCAACCCCTAATAAATGCGGTCCTAGTTACCGCCACTACCCCCTAATTTTACCGCCACCCACAATGATGCGACTTCTCTAGGTATAAGCTCAACAAACTGAAAATCTCGATCTTTACCGAGAACAAAACTACGATCAATTGTATCTGAAAAAGAAATGTCAAATACTATTTCAGGGGCAAAAGGTATTACCTTTTCCGGGGATACGTTTATCGTACCACAAACTCATGATATGGTTAAAGCTCTTTTTGACCCTTCAATCAGGAAATCATTTTTTGAAAAAATAATTGTGTTCATTCTCTTTTTCAATTTTGCTTTTATATTTGCATTTGATAATGATATCAGAATCGATTACTTCATAGGAGGATATTTGTTCTGGAGATTCAGTTATGATTTTGGAATTGGTTACTTGCTTTATCAGCAAAGTAATCACAATAGAATGGTTAATTGGAGTAAGAAGCTTCAACTTTTCGATGGTGAAAAAGGTGGATTTTTAGGTAAATTAGCTCGTTATGAAGTGAAAAGTCAAATGGGTAAAGACTATGATATTAATGCTTATCCAATTGAGTTCAACACTTGGTTGATTTTCAGAAAGCTCGTGGACTTGATTTTGATGAATGATTTCGTGTACTTCATTGGATTATTTGTAGTGTGTGCAATTTCTAATGACAACCAATTCATCAATTTTGACCAGCAAAGTTCCTGGTTAGTTTACTTTAGATTAATTGTAGGAACTGGTTTAATCTGGTTTAATTACTGGGTGAAAAATGATGCTCATAATGTTATTAAAGACTATGCTTGGTACTGGGGTGACTTTTTCTTTAGACAAATCAATAATGAAGATTTGATCTTCGATGGGGTTTTCGAAATGGTTCCTCACCCAATGTACTCAATTGGTTACATTGGATATTATGGATTTGCATTGATTGCAAAATCTTATACGGTATTAATATTGGCATGCTTTGGCCACTTTTTGCAGATGATCTTTTTGCACTTTATTGAAAACCCTCATATTGACAAGATCTACGGACCTTCATTATATGAAATAGATTTGGGTAAGCTTATCAAGTTGAAGGATTTGAAATACTTTCATAACCTCAAGCCTTTAATTGGTTTCTACAACTTCAATATCCAAAGAGGTGCTGATATTTTGAACATGATTGTAATCTTCACCTATACTGTGTTTGTTCCTGTCCTTTTCTACATTTTGAATTTGAGCGATATCCCTTTGATCTTATCGTGTTTTGATGCAACAAAGCTCTTCTTTTTGCTTACTTTAGGATTGAAATTGGTTGAAGCTCTTTCAATCAATACGTTGCTTTTCTGCCAAAGTTACTACAAATCGTTCACAAAATACTACCTTTTAAATGATATTCCTATCGAGGACTCATTGAACAACTTTGCTGTCATTTACAATTCGTTTATTTCTTTGAGTTACTCTTCGTTAATTGGTTTAAATGTCTACTTTTTCCTCACCGGTTTGGATAAATTCGAATTGTTGTTTGAAAGCTACTACTACTTGAGAATATTCTTGGGTGTCTTACTTATTTTAACCCAAATCTTTATTAATCAAAGTATTGTTGATTCTATTGGATACTTTGGCTGGTTCTACGGTGATTTTTTCATTCCAAAAAGTCCAAATAGCTTATCTTTGACCAAAGCTGGTGTTTATAGATACCTTAATAACCCCGAACAGATCTTTGGTGTGTGCTCATTAATAGGTATCTTTTTAATTATTCCAAATACTGAAAATTTGATATTGTGTGCTGTTTGGATGGCGAACAATTTCATCAGAATTAATTTCATTGAAAAGTTCCATATGATCAAATTGTACGGAAAAGATGAGGTCTTAAAGGATTCTGGTGTCACCAAAACATTCAAGAATCTTATGCCTTCTATTAGAAGAAATTCCAGTGTTAGCAGCAAAAAGGTTTTCCACCAACGTAAGAATTCCAACTCAATAATTCTGAATGCTACCGACACAATTGACCAAATTATTAAGGAATTTAAGATATCCAATAAGAAATTGACTAAACAGAATATCTTTGATATTTCTCAAAACTTATACTTTGAAAATAGCGACTACAAATTGGCTGTAAATGGCTTGAAATTCGACGATAATGACACCAACTTGTTAAAATATATTGAAGTGGGACAACCTATTGAAGTTGAATTCAGTTGCCCAGAATTACACTCTTCAAAAGACTGGATAGGATTATACAAAATTGTACAAACAGGTTACAATAGGTATAAAACATTGATCAGTTCCAATGGAAGATGGTTTTGGGTTCCTGAAAATGAAACTAAAGGTACTCTTCAATTCTCTAGTGAGAAACTTTTCTGGGACGAAGGTGTTTATGAATTAAGATACCATTTGGATGGCAAACACGATGTTGCATTCATTTCTGAGCCATTTGAAATTAGAGTTCCTCCACTTGAAGTTCCTAGCGATACCTTAGAGATCTATGAATTTGCAAAGGATTTGAAGAAATCCATTATAGATAGTGTTGTTGTGCTTGATGGAATTAATGACTCGATTATTGCTAAAGTTGAATCAGGATCTAATGGAAGTATATTAGAAACCTATAACATTTTGGCAACATTGATTTCCCGAGCCACAAACATAAAAATTAGCAATAAGATATTCCTTCACTCGGATGATTTGAGTATTTTAAACTTATCATCCAAGCTTGTTCATATGAAAAAAGTGTTGGATGACTTATCGTTTGAAAAAGAGATTCCTCTGGAAAAAAAATTAGATTGAATATGATAGATAATAGAACATGATGTAAATACACAGATTGAGTCATTTTTGGGATGTAATTGAAGACAAATAATTGTTCCTGAAATTCTTCTATTTTATACAAAACTTTATAACTAAATACTCTGAATCAACTAACAGAAACCAAATGGCTGTTGATATTTCCCCGTATAACCTTAGACATCTCCAGACACTTTTCTATCACACTTTCTATATCATTTAACTGACCCTCTGTCCATATTCCCACAATTTCGTCCTTTAAATTCATAAAACATACAAGACATTCTGTGTCAGCTTTTACAGGCTCAATAGGATCCAAAATAACAGACTCTCCTACCACACTAACATGTCCTGCAGTAACTATATCTCTTACTTCGACTCCACTATCAACAATAGCTAATGAAGAAGCTACAACAATCCAGTTGATTAAATTGGCCAAACTTGTGGTTTCACTGTTATGTTCTATCACCGTTACGTGAACATCTATGGTCAGTTTTGGGTACTTTTCAAGGAGAATGCTCGGCACCAAACTGCTTTCAACGAATGAACTAATTTTATGCTCGGTGTATGAAAGAGAAGTGCTTCCATTAGGATTAGTTTTTTTTGGTTCATCGATGTTTTGTGTATCTTGTTTCAAATGAGGGAGAAATTTACATTCTACAGAGAATGAAGCTTGTTCAACAAAGCTGGATTTGATTGGTCTGGGTCCAAATACTGATGCTTGAATTATGGTATCTCCATGTTCGATATATGCTGAGCCGTTTGCATTGGAAATGAAATCGGTTTTGATATACAATTTTTGGATATCATCGTTTTTCTTGGTAGGAGTGTCCAATTCCATGGAGTTTGAAGGTCCTAGTTGAGGAATGACCGCATCTTGAGGACCAAGTATTCTTCTTCTGTCTTTATTCATTGCGATGAGTTCGCGATTTGATAAGTGAATTTTATGGGTGAGTCGCAAAATACACCAATGTTTTTGCACCCAATAGTTTAATTTTAATAAATAAATATTCAATAAAGTACACTATTTAGAGATATTATCAAAGTAATCTACATTGCCCAAGTCACCCATGAATTCGCTTAAGTCTTCAAGTTTGACATCTTCAGCTCCTTGCATGTATGGAGGTAAAATTCTCCCGAATATCTGAGTGTCAAATGTGTCCATAACACCCGGGATATAATTTTCTTCCTCTGCTTGGGCAGGTTTATCTCCAGTATTTGGAGTGGATGCGCTACCCACCAGGGCAGGCAACAGTTGTACTTGAGGGTCACCAGGTATTTGGTTAATTCTTGAATTATCTGAAGGTACAACTGGTTGACTTGCTGTTTGTTTTAAAGCATACAGACTATAAGGGCTTAGACTTTTTCTTTGATTTAAATCCGTTAGATTTAACTGATCAAGTTGATTGTTGAAGCTTTGCTGAAGCAAAGAGGTCTGGTCGTATCGTTTATCTTTTTCAAAGCTATTGATTGAATCAAATGCCAGAATAGTGGTGTGAATTTGTGACTTATCGACATCTCCTGGGGGAGTTTCTTCTAATAACGAAGAAATATCTTTTGATGTATGAGCAGTACGTCTGTTAAGTTGCTCAAAGAGTTGGTTCAAAATATTGTAGATTCTTAGGGATGCGTTGCTGTTTCCTTTTAAATTATCCAAGACTTTCTTCCCGATCTCAATATCCTTTTTAATCATATCCAAGTTTAAATCATCGTCAAATAGAACTCCGGCATAATTGGACGATGAGTTATATTCGTTTCCATTGTGTGAAGAATGAACAAAATGATAATAGTAGATTAAGCATGCAATTGAGAAGAAGATCGTATACATCGAGAACCAATAAGTTCCAGTGAGCAAGTTTTGATCAATCATTTTGTTGGCCAATTTGACCACAGATCTGGCAACTTTTATACAATTTCTACCTCGTATCAATGATCTTGGGTCAGATGCTTTTGAGTCGTTTCCATGACTGATAAAGTGAATGAAAGGTCTATAAAGCATGATTTGACAGTTTAAAAATGCCAAATGTAAGTAGAAATTAGCCAATACAAATTTCTCAGGAATTGCAGAAGTAGAAGTTTCTGTGGGATCGATTGGTCTTAATTCTTCTGGCAATTGATCTAGCCATTGTTTCAATTCAAACTCCAATTTACTAACTTTTTGATGCATATAGTTAGGCGTTTGATTAACATTAGTCGAATTTGGTGATTTCTTCACTTTCAAAGGATATAGGTGGCTGACAATATGCGACATGATAAACATTAATTTTGTATGGTGGTTTGCACATGATGAAGAAGATAATCTTCCCTGTTGTAAGTCATGATTATAACCTTGTCTGGTAATATTTTCGTCATCCAATTCTTCAGGAAGCATCTGGTCGAACTCATCTTCGCTCAACGATTTGGGTAATCCCAATAAAGAGTTGATGTAGATGTCCATTTTGTAAAGCGTAAAGAAAAGTCTTTTTCTAGTATCGATTTCAATCGGATCAAGTTGTCTTTTCGTATCTTGAAAGATCGAAAGATTCCTGTGTAAACCTTCTTTAAGAGCAGATCTTAACCCAATTCCGATATACGAATAACATGTTGAAAGCCTTGCAGAACACTGGAGGTACATAATCATCATCACAATTGACTGAATTGATATTATGTCTCCAACATTTGTGATATCAATCAACTTTCTGGCCTCTAGAAAGTATCTGAATCCGTCATCTTCTAGCGTATCATTTCTGCTTTGAGAAGTGTATGATTGTCTAGAAAACAAGCAACCTACTGCTAAAATAGAGTACAAAAACGGAAGAAATTTCTGCTGTCTGTCAGTAAAACTGAAAGGGTCCAAGCTGTATAAGAGGTCCAATTCTTCTAAAAGAGATGGACGATGATAGAATCTGAATAATACACATGCTTTGTTCCAACAAGTATAAATCAAATCCAAAGCAACTTCTTTTGGTGGTAAATCGATTCGAATCTCTGCCCCCACCGGGTTCATTTCATCACTAGTCACAGAATCTTTATCACCAATTCTGTGAGAAGAATTTGGCAGGTTTGAAGGGCTAAAACCAAATTCCAAATTATCCGTATAGCCATCAGCAATATCCTTTAAAGTTACATTTGAAACTCCTTTATTTGCCTGTAAAAAGCCCAAAACTTTTCTGAATTTTTCAAAGTTTAAATTCAACGGTTGTTCATCGAGAACATTTACCTTTAAATTTGGGAACATCAAATCCATCATGTTCTGAAATAGAACAAGAGAGTTCAGGGATTTAGCCGGATCATTATTTATTACATGGCTATTTTTAGCAATAATTCTGGGATAAGAAGGAGCAGGAATTCCACTATTTTTCTTATTTCTTATATTAGGTTGATCATAAGTACAATTGTACGAGTAAACAGTACAGTGAATACAGGGTTGTTTCCCATCACATTTGACTTTCTTTTGCCTGCATGTGTCACAAGCTCTGGTGACTCTTCTCCGTTTTGGCTCAACTTTATCTTTCATTGTCAAGCAAGTTCACTGACCTGTTCAATCCAATTATATTCCCGTGAATGATTGGTTATGCAAAGGATGAAAAAGTGTATTAGGTGCGAAGTGAAGTGATCGCACACGACTTTGGTATAGATGGGTTGTGGGGATGCTTGGCGTAAGGCGGTTAGATAGGCTGATAATAGGGTTGGTAGTCACGAGACGATCACAAGATGAATAGAGTTGAGAGAACAGTAGAGAATACAGTGAATAAGAGACTGAGTGGTGAAACGTAGTGAGAAGTATTGAGATGGACAATTAGACAAATGAGACAAAATAAGAGACAAAATAAAAGTCAAAATGAGACAAAACTGCACAATAATGAAAAACGTATTTTATAAATGAGATTAAATATGCGGGAGCCAATGCTGGGATGCGGAGGGGTTCACGATTGTTGTAGTACTTGATTTTTTGAATAAATGATGGGTAAATAGGGAAAATAGAGATTATGGAGTTAAGACTGGAAAACTTAACACGAAGTCCGAATAGCAATTTTAACGTATATTTTTAACGTGAAAAATTTATGCTTACCTTTTCACTACTATATCAATTTCTCAATGCTATACAAAACATCTTCTATTTCTCGCCTGAGGTTTAGTATATCTATGCTTGTTTTCACGGCCTGTAAAAAGTTGGCTTGGGATTCTCGTAACTGGTACGGAACGAGTCCTCCAAATTGGTATATTGGGTCTTTTATTTCTGGCTCGTCATTTACTTCTTTGATCTCGCTGAATTTGGTGATTTTGAGTCCTTTAACACCAGACGTGAGGGCAGAAACCGTGTCCGATTTTGCTGAATTTGGGGTGTTTTTAGACTTGGTTTCATCTTTTTCGGTATCTTTATGTTTCTCTTTAAGATCCTTAGGTGTCTGTTTATTGACTTTTCCTTCAGTTTCTTTGCTATCGGGCCTCTTTTCCTCCTTTTTAACTCTTTTGGGTTTCAAATCAACAAGCTCAAGCTTTTCCCCCACCTTCACATTTAGACAAGCTTTGTAGCTGCTTAAGTCAAAACTGTCTGGGCCAAATCTCTTAAGTCCAGCATTGAAATTGGCTCGACTAAGATTGAGAAACCCGTCAATGAAACTGTCTCTGAACTGCTTGTTCACAAGAGCTTCATACTCATCAATAAGCTCTAACAATCGCACTGTAAGCACATCCAGGTCTTTTGAAGTTTCAGCCATGAGTCGCGATTATTTATTTTAATTACTCTATAAATTACTCTATAAATTACTCTATAAATTACTTAAATTCCTCTTTGCTCTTTCGGCTCTCATTCCTATAATACACAGAAATGCTATGAAACACGAAACAGTTGATATGATCTGACATATCCGGATAGCAAACGTATAATCGCCCACAATCACATTTTTGATGTCAGGACGAAGTGAGTCCAAGTTGTCAAACAGCTGCAAAATTTCTTCGATGATAGTCGCAATCTCGTTCTTGGAGAGATTTGGCAACTCGTAGAGATGTTGCGGTAATCTGTTTTTCAAGACAGCTTGGGTAATCACAGAAATATACGTGACTCCCCATACACTTCCAATACTTCTCATGAGATAAACTGTTGAAGTTGACGAGGCCTGTTTTGAGGCATCAAAAAAGTATATGAACAAAAACAACGACGTAGGATACGCCATTCCTTGTCCCCAATTTGTAGGAACCAATAGCAAATTTGTGAGCCAATTAGGAATCTTATTGGATATAAAAAGAGCAGAAAAATTCCCCAACATCATGATTAAGTGTCCTACAACAGATAACTTTGAAAAATCAAGTTTCTTAGACATGGTAATACCTGCAATTACTCCTCCAATAGGAACACAAATGGCTGGAATTGTAAGCCTAAGTCCAGATTGAGAAACTGAATCACCAAGATTGATTTCAAAAAGTAATGGAAGTGTGAACAAATAGGAAAAACTTGACAATCCCACGCAGAAACTCTGAACTATACTGAAATATACAAATTTTGTGTGATAGTCTTTCACAGGTATAATTGGTCTTGCAGTGGTGGTTTTCTCTTCTCTGATGAACAAGATGGTAAACGATACGGTAAGAAATACCAAGGCCAAAAGTTTCCAGTCTGTCCATTTTATTTCATTCCCACCTAATGAAAGAATCATAAGCTGGGAAGTCAAGCTCAAAACTAAAAGAGCCGAACCTTTAAAGTCAATACTACTGAACCAATGCTTGTTTGGATCAGAATGGGAAGATGTGGTTGGAAAGAAGAAAAAAGCGACAAAAAAGCTGAAAGCTGCAGGAACAAGCTGAACAGAAAAACACCATCTCCAACCCCAACTTCCAGCAAGGAGTCCTCCAAAAGAAGCTCCAAAAGAAGCACCTAGTCCCATAAGCAAGATCTGAATTGCCTGAAACAACCCTCTTTTGCTGGGGTGAATTATATCTGAATTGGTGATGGTAGAAAGTGTCAAAAGCCCTCCTCCACCTACACCTGATAAAGCTCTCAGAGCAATAAGCATGGCCATACTGGATGCAATACAGCACCCGTAACAACCAGCTCCAAACAAAACCAATGCAAACATGATACAAAATCTTCTACCCAAAATATCGGAGATGGAGCCGTATAACGGTTGAAAAGCTGTTGAAGAAATTAAGTAGGAAGAAGTTATCCAAGAAGCAATGGAAATGGCCTTAAATTCATTACCAATCGTAGCATATGTCGAAGCAGTAATAGTTCCATCTAGCCCATACAAAAATACATTTATCATAAGTGAAATTTCTATCCATAAAAAGTTTGGGGTATCTGAAAAAAAATTAGAAGATGTTTCTTGTTCACTTACATTTCCCGATTCTTCAGTTCTTGGATCTTCAGACCCATAAGTGGGGTTTTCAGAAACAAGAGGCGTTTCTTCAGTAGTCATAATATAAATTTGATTTAGTTTCTATCCATAAATCTAGACCGATTTAACTTCTTGTGAGTTGTCGGTTGGTTTCGGTTTCAAATTGTCAATCATCACTATTTTCAGCCACACATCCACAGTCGCGCGATGGCTGCAAAATCGACTATATAAATGGGTGGATGAGCTAAGATCTCGGTATGTTTAAATTAATTGCTTTATTTTCGGTTCTCCAATGGGCCACTGCCGACTGGCAATATAGATCTAGACCTGACTTGGCTCCTCCAGTCTTAAATATTACCATTCCTGCTAATGGTACCTCAGACGGTTACTTATTCTTTACTCCCTTCAGTGGGTTCCCAGATATCGGGGTTACTCATGGTCCAAGACAATCTGCTCCTTATATTTATGACGACCAGGGAGAATTGATCTGGTCAGGTTTCGGATACTTTTCTACCTGGGCAACTAACTTTCAAGCCGGTAAAGTTAATGGAAAAGACATCTTATACGCATTTGAAGGATCTCATAATAGAGTATTTGGACATGGACACGGTCATGTAACGTTCCTTGATGAAAACTACGAAACTGTTAGAGAATTACGTGCTGGTCATCACAAGATTATCGACAAGCATGAATTCCACATCAAGGACGAAAAAACTGGTTTAGCTTCTGTTTACCATCCTGTTCCACATGATTTAAGCAAGTGGGCAAACTCTAAACTGCAACAATGGATTGTTAGTGCTGTGTTCCAGGAATTGGACATTCAGTCGGGCGAGCTCTTATTTGAGTGGTCTTCAATTGACCATATCTCACCTGATGAATCGGTCCTTCCAATCAATGAGGGCCAAACTGGAACTGGATTCAATGAGAGTGATGCTTGGGATTATTTCCATATCAATTCTGTTGATAAAGATGAAGATGGTGACTATATCATTTCAGCTAGACACGCTGCATCTCTTTATAAAATTGATGGTAAGACCGGTGAAATCATTTGGAAGATCGGTGGTCTTCCAGGAATCACCACTTCTGACTTCGAGTTGGATGGCTTCAATTTTTCATTCCAACACCATGCTAGATTCTTGCACACTTCTGAAGATAAGACCAAGCAAATCATTTCTTTCTACGATAATTCTGCTCATGGAACTGAAGAAAAGGCAGGAAACAGAGTGGTTTATAATCCAGTTTCGAGTGGTAAAATCATCGAAGTTGATACCGTTACTAAGAGAGTAAAGTTACTCTACAACGCTTTACCTCCAGATAACCTTCTGTCAAAATCCCAAGGATCTACCCAAGTTTTACCTAACGGAAATGTTCTCGTTGCCTGGGGTTCTGAAGGAGCTATAACTGAGTTTGATAGTGAAGCTAATCCGATTTTCCATGCCTATGTTGATTCAGGAGTAAATGGTTACAAGACACAAAACTACCGTGGTTTCAAGTACAACTGGACAGGAATTCCTACTGAAGAGATTGCTTTTTACAGCGAAAATGGTGACGAATCCACCTCTTTCTATGTAAGTTGGAATGGTGACACTAGAACCAAACTGTGGAAGTTTTACACCTTTGAAGATGGAGAAAAGAAGATTATTGGTGAAGCAAAAAGAACCGGTTTTGAGACTGTTTTCACTGTAGACAGGGAAATCAAGTCTGAAACTTTTGCTGAAGCTTTAAACGAAGAAGGTAAATCTTTGGGAGTTTCTGAAAAGATTGTAGCCGTGGAGACTATTGCACCTTTTGAAGCCACCGAAGAAAACAAGAAGGAAATCTCTGGGTTCAAGGATAGAGTTCAAAACTATTTCGACTGGAGAAAGATAGTTGTTTTCGATGAGTGATCGTGTATAGTTATTTGAGAATGCTTTTTATTGAATGTAGACTGTTGACAATAATCGAGTTATGCTGAGTTTTGGACCCCATTTATACACAAGTTCAAATTCAGTTGTTTTGTATCTCATATTCAACCTCTACAACTCTTTCGTTTCTTATGAATTATATTCCTAAATACACACATTAAATAATTCAAAAATACACTTTCACACATATCACATTCAATAGCTGGAATGTTACAAGTACCTCATACTACATTATCACGAACTAATTCTGACTGCAAAAAGTCCCAGCCTGGATAATCCGAATCCTCAAGTCGTACAACATCTCCTTCCGGACTAGGCTCGTTCAACAAGCTAGTGATCCGCATTCCAATCTTTGTATCCTCTTTAACTTCACCGCTTCCGTAATCCTGCATCGAATGTCTAAGAGTGTCAGTAAAAGTTTCAGGTTTCAGCTGTCCAAAAATGATTCCTAAATTCATCGAGAGTTTTTTGAATTTTCTACCCATTTCCCAGCACTGGGTCCATTTCTCCAACATATCGATGTTCTTCAAAGCTAGCCTCTTATACTTAAATTTCCAGTCCTCTACAGCCGAAATTGTATTTCCTATATTCAAACTCAGCTTAAAATGTGTGAGAAGAAGATCGTTTGGAAATGAACAGAAGTAGAAAGATGTAACTGCACTGGTGAACAATTTAAACCCTGTGAAAGGAGCTATAACCATCTTATCCATCTCTAAAAGCAAATCTATAAGTGAAGTGATTTTTTCAAGGGATTCTAAAAGCTCTACAGTGATATCTCTCCACCAGTTGAGTGGAAACAGATCTGGATTACAAAACAAATACTCTCTGTTCAAAAAGATTTTGCAGATAAGCAATAAACCATGAAAGTACCCATAATGAGCAGCTGAATCCATTTCGATGTGAAAATTAACGTTTTCTTCATTGAGTTGAAGATTTTGTGGTAAAGATCTTTCAAATACTTTAATGTCTTCTGAAAGTTTATAAAATGTGGACTCGGGTTTCCAAGGGCTTGAAGTTTCGTTTTTTCCTCCAACTTCACCCACCCATTTAGCTATTTTTGACCAGATCTCAAAGAGTATAAGTGTATACGCTGTAGTAGGAAGCACTTGTTTCAGAAGATCCACTTGAGAAAAAGTAGGAGATGTATTTTTGTTTCCAAAGAGATAATCATTCTCTGGAGAAGGTAATTTGACGTTTATGTCAGCCATTTTTATGGCAGAAGCCCTGTGTCTTCCACTGCTATTACACTTATCCATCATATAAACCGACCATATAGTTCTACGTTGTGTCTCTTTGATTAGCTCCATAAGAGAGTCATCTTTAGACTCAAGGCCAAGCAGACTTTCGTTTCCTAGTCCAAGCACAAGAGCCATTCTTGCAGCAATTCCACTATACAAAAAACTTCTTGAGTTATTGCATTCACCCCATTCGTGACTACTAAGCATGCTAAGTGCCTGAATTCTTTGAAGCGAAGGACTATCAAAAACCTCTTTCAAAAACTGTCTGGCATGCCATCCAAAATATTTAGAAGCTTTAGAAGCCATACATGGATCTGTTGACAATGTGGACAGCAGTTCAAGTAGATCTAACTTGGGCTTGAATTGGTATGGATCATCTTCGTTAAATTTACCGTAAGCTAGGGCCATTCCTTCGTGAAATCTGCTACAAAGAGCCAAAATTGCAAGAATTAAGATCGGATCTGGATACGCAAAAAAATTGAAACGTTCTTGAGATATTCCGGGATAAATAACTATGTAGGTATCGGGATCAAAATTCTGTGAACAAATGAACTGTAGAAACGAAGATTTGTGAATAAATGGGAAGATTCCAGGGTACTGATTTTCGAAAAAAAGTTGCAAAACTTGAAGAAGGTACTTTTTTGGCGGTAGAACAGGTAACTGTGACTTAGAGATATCTAATTGAATGTTTATACCCTGTTTAAGCAGAAGTGAGTCTCTTATCTTTTTGTTAGTGAGGCCGTTCTGTTGAGATTTCTTGATTTCGATCTTGCATTCGAGATTCAACTTTTCACACCGGGTACAAACACTGCTTCCCTCTTCACGCTTGCACCGGACCTTAGTAGCTCTGCACGAATTGCAGGCAATGGGGCACCTGTTCTTTTTGGAGTATGGTCGCATCTATGATGTTTGCAATAAGATGATAAATTTGCAACATTTCGCGGCTCCACAGTTTGCATATTGTCTCACGTGATGTGGCGATAAGGATATGTGGTTTAAAGTTACTTTAATTAGGCAGATTCAGTTATTTAAGTCTAGATCACAAAGAGGGGATAAAGAATTGATAGAATGTGAATGAGAGAAGATGTATAAATAAAAGACGGGTTTTTAAAAAGGAAAATAATGGAGAATAGTAAAAGAAGTGATAAATTAATGAAAATATTGGGTGAAAGACACTATTAATCAGCTAAAGAATGCTTTAAACTAAAACACAATTGAGTAGAATGAAAATAGGTAATGAGGATCTAGCTGAAAATCTGGTTGATTAGAGGATTAAATAAACCAAAGACAAAAAAAAGTAAAAGGAATCGTGTAAATATTGTAAACCTCAACATTAACTTGCCATATTTCTCAAACTAATTCTATACAAAATACCCTCTTTTTTAAATCTGGCTCATTTTACCTATTAAAAGACCATTTGTACTCTACAAAACATAGTGCCCTGAGACCTGGTCCCAGATCTTCACGTTTAAACTCTCCTCAATCATCTTCTGGAACTTATCCAACTCTTCACCCAACCCAGACCAGTATTCATCCGTTACAGGAAAAATATGCTCCCAAATTGACATTTTCAAGCTCTCTAAAGCTTGCCATCTGTCTTTGCAAAGTTGTGTTGTGTTTCTAGAAAGATAACCCAAAGTGGTAAATGTCTTATCTATGACTGTAACTCTTGGATCACCCTTAAAGCTCTTCGGTCCCTTTTTTAGATCCGTTACGATTGTCTGCAAAAGAGATAAAATTGTCTGAATCGGCTGAAACTTTCGGATCTCCCACAAAAACAGAATGTATGTTGGCATCTCTCCATGAATCAAAAACTCCTTGATCAAGTGCATTTGTGCAGGTGTATGTTGGTTGGGCATCTCATCTTGTGAAATAGAAGAAATGTCTATCAATTTTCTATTTGCCTGAATTGTGCTACCGTTTTTTGTGAAGTCAAAAAGAGCATTTAGAAGAATGTGGCATCTGTCTGGAAGACTCGAAACCATAGATGAGCTGAATTTCGTGAACAGAACCGAGCTAATGTTTGCAGGAATGGTGATTCTTTCGACAGCAGCCAAGCAGTGGATTTCCAAGTTCCCTATTTCAGTTTGCAACCTCTTAAACGCAGCAATAGAGGTGAGTGAAATATCAAACCAAGTTCGTAAAATAACATTACAAGTTTGAGCCCACCGAAACTTTGCGTTTGAAAACGTCACCAGCTGGTTGAGCCTATAGTTTCCTAGATAGTCTTTCTCGTACTCGTTTGGAAGAAGGGTATCATACTCATTTTTGGCGATAATTGGTGGGAGTTTTGATGAAAGCAGTGTTGTGGTGTCAAGATAGAAAATCTGCCACCATAGTAACCGTTTTAGCTGGACTTCAGTCTCATTTTGTACGCCGTGATACAGAGCAGGATCACGATTCAATTCCTGGAGCTGAGCAAGTCTAACTAAAGTCCCGGTAGATCCACAATCGTCGGTTCTACAGTCATTCCGGACGACTGAATGGAGGATAACCGAGGCTTGGAGCCCAATAAGACTGACTTCCCGAGGAAACCCACTCATAGAAAGAGCTATTTCGGTGGCCCCGACAAAAAACCGCATTTGGTTGACAAGATCATCATTTATACTGTTATTTTTGTAGGTAGACTCCTCATATTCGGATACAGCAGCTGCATAGAAGATCGTGAAGAGCTGTACGTAAAAAGTTATATCAGCCACCAGTTTGTTGGTCCAAAAACGCTCGTAAATGGGGCAAATAGCATTCCAATCTAGCACGGGTATAATGGGATGAATTGAGCTTTTGTAACGGGCAAAAAGCAAGTCTGCTTTGTTTTTATCAGGGAAAAATGACACCAAAGATTCGAGATCCGGGCCCACTTCAGGAGTGCTTTGATTTAGCGAAGAATAGAGAATTGTCGTGAAAAGTGGACCATTCCTCTTATCTGGATTTAAACATTCTCCCGGAAGAGGCATGTCGTCGTTCATCAACGACTTTATGGAAGGAGCAGTCCGTATTTCTTCCAGAGATAATTCAGACTCTTTTGGGGTGAATACCGACGAAACAGATGAAATAGATGACTCTTCATCTAATCTCTTCTCATACAAGCATTCCTGTCCGGAACTTTGACATGTAGAGCATGGCCTTTCTCTATTACATCGTCTTTTCTGAGTTCTGCACCGAACACACGAAACAGCTCTTGTAGAGTTATCAGCTCTAAATCTTATCACAGAGATGTCTTTCATTGAAGAATACTAAGTTATAATCCTTGCTCGAGTGTCAGGGGATTGCGGACCAAATATACGTGAACGGGAATAAGAGATCGAAAGATATGAGCAATCCGGAGATAGGACGGTTGACGTGATCTGTGGCTCGATGACGTTAAAGTCCGCATCGCATATATGAGTAGGAGCAAACATACCATATTAGGCAACATGGGTCCGCCTCCAAGCATCGTAGAAAACTGTGGTGTCGTACCAGTATTTTCACCATAACTAGCCCCGAATACTCGTGGTAGCCCTCTATAATCTAGCTAAACAAGCAACTCTTATGTCCCAAATCCCATCTCTCTATCACCTCTAAAGTTTCCAAATTCCGGCCTTGATTCAGCATTTAGTGCCCATTATATACTGGTCGGTATAGCAAAAAAAACCGTTAAAGCCCGGATCCAAGGGCTCATATTTGACGTAACGTTATCGCCGAAAACATAATTATCCGTGATATTGGATCTGCCACATGTACTGCAATACCTGGTATAAATACCCACGTCTTTTTGCTGTACAGCTATCGATATCATGAGCTTGAACGAAAAAAAAGCAAGTGTCGAAATCGACGTTTCAGAGACTTCTTCTAACTCCAAAACTCATTTTGAAATCGCTAAAAACAAGGCAGATGTCACGCTTGATCTCATCAAGAATAAAGGTGATGTTGGCGAGTTAACGCCAGAAAAAGAGAAAAAGTTGGCGAGAAAATTATGGTATACTGTGCTTCCAGTCGTTTTTGCAGTCAATGCTACCATGTATGTTGATAAAAATGCTATGGGATTCTCGTCACTTTTGGGCTTGTTTAAAGATACAAATATGGACACTACAGACTTCAACAACACCCAGACGTTTTTCTACGTCGGATTTTTATTAGGGCAAGCACCTTCACATCTTTTAATCCAATATCTTCCACTTTCAAAGTATATCACATTTACCCTTGCAATCTGGGCAGTTATTTCTTATGCTATGATAGGATGTACCAGTTATGCTGGGATAGCAGTTCTCCGGTTTTTGCTTGGATTCTTTGAGTCAGGAGTTTCTCCATGTCTTGAACATACAATTGGAATGTTCTTTACTCTTCAAGATCAAGCTGCCGTTAATCCTATTTTCTTCATCTCATGTCTTGGAATTGACTTCCCATTTGCATTTGTAGCTTATGGAATCCAGTATACCACTAAATGGAGACCTTGGAAATGGTACTGGCTCATGATCGGAACCATCAGTGCTGTTTCGTCGGTTGCCAGTTTCTTTCTTTACCCAGATAACCCAGCCAAATCTATCTTGTTTTCTGATGAAGAAAAAGTTCATATTATTCAAAGAGTCAAGAAGTACTCCAAGTCTGCTATTGAACAGAAAACCTTTAAGAAATATCAGTTCATTGAAGCTCTCAAAGACCCAGTTTCATGGTTATTCTTTTTGTTTGCTATACTTAACCAGCTTGCAAATTCCACCACATACCAACTTTCTATCATCTATACTCAGCTTGGATACTCTAATTTAACTTCAAGTCTTTTGATTGCTGTCCAAAGTGGATTTGCTATTGGATGTGCCATTGTGGGTTCCTTGGCTTCAGGGTACTATAAAAATAAAGCAAGTATTTTTGCAGCCGTTTTTGTTTTACCTGCATTTTTAGGTTCCATTCTTGCTATCAGTTTCCCCTGGAGTAACAAGCACGGTATTTTAGGAGGAATTTTTTTAACTGGATCTCTTGGAACAGTTTACATCTTTGGCTTCTACTTGTGCCAAGCTACTGCTGCTGGATACACAAAGAAGTTAACCAGAACGTTTCTCTTTATGATTGGCTATTGTATCAGCAATATGGTGGGTCCTCAAATGTGGGCCAAACAATTCCAGCCTCGTTACCGGGTTCCTTGGATTATCCAGATTGTGTTTAGTTGGACAATCTGCCCAATGGTTATTTTATTGGTGAGATACATTTTAAGCAAGAGAAATGCAGAAAGACGTAAACTTATTGAAGAAGAAGGTGAAGATGATTATGGGTACATTGATGTTGAAGGACCGGATGGAGTGGTTAGAGAAAAGGTTGACATTTCGATGCTTGATCTTACGGACTGGGAAAACAAGAGGTTTATTTATCCTCTTTAGTTAGATAATATAATGATTGGGACAGTATAGTGTAGATCTTGGGGTATTTAAACTAGTGGGAAACCAGTTGAGGCATTCCCAGGCTGTTTGGAATTAGATACTAGTAGCTTTTCCAATATCTCTTCATTAATAATTCACTTCTTTGTATTACTAGATGCATTTTTCAGATATTCAGTTCAATTCAAGAACATTTTTCAAAATCACATCGACTAGAAAACAAGTACAAGTTAATTCGCAAGTCTGCATTTATCCATTTTATTTTCATTAATCTATACTAGTCTATCTTTACTACCTATCTGCATATATTAATCTACGCTAGTTTCCGTGAACCAAGGGCTTTTCTAATAAATGGCCCATCCGTTCTACTTTGGTCCTAAGATACCCTTCAATCTCTTTACTCTTAATACCACCATCCAGTTTCCAAGCTAATGGAACCATAGGCACTCTTTCAAGAACTTTGATGGTTCTATTTTTTCCCTCTACAGCAGCTATTTTATCTGGATTGTTTGTCAACAATTCAATCTCCAATAACCCTAAATCTTCTAAAATAGCCGTGGCTAATGCAAATGATCTCCCATCAGCTGGATGCCTTAATATCAAATTTGCCTGTACTGTATCAGCTCCAAGATCCTGTAAATTGTATGCTTTCAACTTTTCACCAAGCCCTATTCCTCTTCCTTCTTGTCTGAGATAAACTATACAACCATGGCCTAATTCACCCATCATTCTTCCTGCTTCATCAAATTGTTCACCACAATCACATCTGGCTGACCAGGCTGTTTCTCCTGTATAACATTCGCTGTGAATTCGAACCATGGTGGGGTCGATATGAGTAGTAGATTTTTCTCTGATTAAATCACCTGAGTCACTGAATCGGAGTTCAAGTCCCTGTCTATCATCTTTATCAGCAACGTTTCTCCCAGGGTACAATTTGCCCACGTATGCACCCCTGGTCATTCTATCCTGTTGGGATTCATTGGGACGTTTTTTAAATAAGGTTTTGGATCTGATATCTTCACCAAAAGCAATGGCCAAATGCTCTTTATTATCGACATTATTCTCGTAAAGATGAAGAAAAATCTCGGGGCCTTGTGTGGTGGGGATTCTGGCTCGAGCTATGCAAGTTACTACCGGTAAAGTATCAGGTAAAGGTAATTTTTCTCTTTCATTCAAAGATAATGGAGATACTTTCACCGGTTCAGTTTGCAGAGGAGATTCTATCATACCAGGAGTAATAGTTGGAGATAAAAGAGCCATGTTTTCAAACATATCTGGTCCCATGTTTGTGTTTTGTTCAGAAGAAATATTTATATGTGTAGGTTTAGGCTGTTTAATAGCCTTTACCAGTTCATCTCCAGACATTGATTTGAATATTTCACTGCGCATCTGACAAATTTGTTAGTAATGAATTAGTAGATTTGTTAGTAATGAATTTGGTAAATGAAATATTTATAACCTGTCAAAATATCGTGCAACGTCAAAATGCATCTCGTGATAATCACAATAGCCCATAACATGTCATAGGGGCTTGAAATCCTGTGATTTCACTTATTGTAATATTTAGCCTTACAGGCCAGCCTCTTGCATTGCCGCGCCCCACAATAATGGATCAAAACCTAATAGATATCCGAATCGCTCAAAGTTTTATCCAATAGCTATGTTTGTTCAAAAACGTACATTCTTCAACATTTCAAAGTTTTTCGGGAAATCCATTTACCCTCCTTCTCCATCTGCAATTACAACTCGCAACCGATTATACCCAAACTATATCTCAAGTTATAATGAGTTGAGCAATATACTTAATATTAAAAATCCTTTAATATTAAACTTTACTGTACAAGCTGATAAACAATATAATAAATTAAACTCAGCTATTTTCAATGTTCTTTCAGATAAGACAAAATACCCTTTAGGAGATTTCGAAGTTCACTTAGCCAATATTTCATGTGATTCGCCTGAAGCTAAAGATTTAATGTTAACTTATGGAGTAAATAAATTACCCAGCCTTGTTAGATTAGAGCACCAATTAGTGATTGATGCTATTTCACCAGATTTACAAACCATTGACGAGCAAGTAATTATAGATTGGTTGAAGACATTTAAAACAAAATGAAATATATTTACATGATTCTATTTACCTCTACTCGCTATCTTCTACTCACTATTTTCTACTCGCTATCTTTCCATCTCTTTCTCCAGAAATTACAGTCAAACTTTGGCTTTCCTAACTTGATATTCACTGCATTATGGGCATTACATAGCCACTGTCCAAAATCTTCTTGCGTTTCAACCTTGGGCTCATTCTTTGCTAAATAGTCTTTAAAGTCGTCAGCACAGAACCAGCAGGGATAAAAATTCCCAAAAAGCTTGAGGAATTGCTTCATGTCTGCCTGCTTTTGTACGTCTGGTTTTTCTGGGTACGTAGCAGCTATTGAATGTAAAAGAGTCCATGAAGAACGGCCAATTTGTTCTACATCAGGTGGTATTTCAAGATCTACCTTTTTTGGTTCTGTCTTGGGAATGACTTTTTTTCCACTGGCCATCTGAAAGTCAAGAAGGGAGTTACACGTCCTACATGGCTTTCCGTCTTTATCGTAGATGATTTTACGGCCCGAAACCCCAAACTCGGGTTTTTCACTCAGAGATGACATTAGTAATGGGTGCGAAAAGATGAGTTGGAATATTTGATAATACCTTTCAGAGAACTTTGGTAACAAAACTTCAATTAAAACATGTATTAAGTATTAATAAATTAAATTAGTTGAGATAGTTTCTCATTTCAGTGTCCAACAGAGACACATCGCTAGCCAGAGTAACACGAGAACAGATGCTTTCAACAGCTTTAGGAATGGTTTGAATTAATAAATTAAGATCATCATATGAAGCTCCAACGTGAATGTATGCAGTTAACCTTGGCTTACCTACTGGTAAGTTTTCATGGTGCAAGAGATTCTTGGACCTCGAAATAAGAATGTTAGAACTGGTCAAAACATGGTCGACAATTTTCTGAAACAAATACGTTTCTCTGTTGTAAGTTTCGTCGAATTCATTATTATTCTTAGCTCTTTGTCCTGTAGTTAAAAGATGTGTGGTTCCGTAGTAATCTGGTAATCCCAATGAGTCTCTGTAAGTTTTTTTAAAACTCAAATGAATTACTGACGAATTAGGGTTAGAATTGATTTCAACATATTTCGAACCACTGATAGCTTTAGAAAGTCCTTCATGAGCATATTTGGTATATTCATGTAATTTGGACATCAAGATCGATTTCCCATCACTGTTCAACTTGTTGATTTCCTTGATCGATTGACTGACAACTTTAGCACAGTATGGAGGAAGCGAAGCACTGAAAACATATCCCCAAGATGCCAATCTTTGGTAATGAATCATTGGAGTAACACCAACACAGAATCCACCAGAACTACCAAAAGAAGTGGCCATAGATCCAATGGTGATGGAAATTTCAGAACGTGGAATACCAAAGTGTTGGGTAATTCCTTTTCCAGTTTTTCCCAAGATTCCAATCGAGTTAGACTCGTCCAAAAATAATCTGTACTTGAATTTATTTTTCAATTCTACGATTTTAGGAAGATCAATCATCGACCCATCATTAGAGAAAATGGCTTCTGTCACAATGAATCTTCTTTTGATTGGTTTCTGCTTATTAAGAGTAGGAGTAATATCTTTCAATACTTGTTCCAAATGATTGGTATCATTATGATTGTACCATTCGATATCACACCTACTAATAATTAAAGCCTTTTGAATGCCAATGTTAACACCGGAATCAACCACACAAACATCACCTCTTTTCACAAATGCTGATAAAACCGTACATGCAGTAATCATATCTTGACCGTATAAAATGGCTTGTTCACCATCTAAATATTCAGTCAAGTCTTCTTCCAATTTGATATGGTAATCTTGAGTCCCGTAGAAATTTGGAGCAGAACAAGCACCAACACCACTGGTGTTTATAACTTCTTTAGCAGCATCTTTAACCTCGGATGAAGAATTTAATGCCAAAAAATCACTTGTAGCAAAGTTAATCACATTTCTAGCCTTGTTTAAATTATCTAAATCAACTTTAATTCCTGGATGACTTTTAATCACCGGAGTAGAAGCCATATACCATTTTTCAGTATCACGAACTTTTTCAAACATTGGATCAGGTTTCCATTCGCTAATAATCTCGTCAACTTCTTTGTTGCTCAATCTTACCAAATCCTTTCTGTTTTCTTTCTTTCTAGACTTAAGAAAATAGTAAACAGCAAATAAGAAAAGGGCTAACTCAAATAATGACCTTATAGGATCATTCTTGTGAGAGGCTTTGATGTACCACAAGACCCATTCTCCACCGGGGACTTTTGCTATGTAGTTTAAGTAGTGAACAAATGTCTGGCTCAAGCTGATACTAAGGCCTTCGAACGTTGGAGGTAACGTAGCAGTAGCCGTAGTAGTCTTGGTGGTGGTGAAAATATATTCGGTTCCTGACATTTATCAACAAGATTTTTTTCGCATTCTCAAATAGGGGACGTGTATGCATATTGTTACATTGTCGTGCAAGAAGCTGTAAGATTTTAGGTTGAATTAATTGGGGGTGGAGAGTTAATTGAGGGGTGAGTGGTGGTTGGTGAAGTAGTATAGGTGGCGAAAGTGTAAAAATTTTAAATAAATAGTATAGAGATAAATAGGACTGAGAAAACCGTTAAGCGTTTTGAGTGAAATATGAAATGTTTAAAAATGAACTAAAAAGATAGAGAAAAAAAGAGAAAAATAATAGAGAAAAATAAAGAATAAAAGAAATATAATTTAAAATTGATAGTTTGAATTAATTTATTGGATAATATACATTAATTGTAAATACTAAGCGGAACATGTAAAAGAACCAGGTGGTTTTGAAATTCTAATGCCATTTTCAAGTAATACAATCTGCCAATATGACAACTTTGGAAATCTGGAACAAGCGTAAACGTATCGTATGGATGCTTTTCAATTGCTCCCTTAGTGGTGATGTTTGCAAAATCTAATTCAATATCCATTTGCGTGTGGAAATCGTTATTGATCTTGTTCCAAATAGGAGTCTCTACAGTTTTACCATCCTGTTTGATTTTAGAATCCTGAACTGTGAACAGAATCCGTTTGGTTTTAAGCGCAGAAAGACACTTTATTTGATCCAATAAAGATTTCTCTAATTTCAAACTCTCTATAGGGATTCTCTTGTTCAATCGTTTGATTTCGTTAAACATTTTCTTGAACAAATCAGTCACATTGGTCTGGAACGAGTCATCGTTGCTGAATAAACTTCCCTCTGGGTGGGAGTTTTTATAGATTAAGTTATGGTTGAATTCAATGGGAATTGGCGTATCAGACTGGAAAGTAAGTGCAACTAAGTCCACTAGCACACGCTTAAACTTTGGCATAGCAATGGTAGAACTGAGCTTTATTGGAATCAACACCTTTAAATTAGGAATGGGTTTGTGACGGTAAAGCAATGGTGGAACATAGGGAATGGAATATCTTGTATCGGGAGTACTCAATTTCAAGTTACCAAATTTCTTAAGCAAAGTTCTTGTGGGTTTAACTTCAAGTTCGATTGATCTCGTACCCGGATTCTTTTCAGTCTCAGCCCTGCAGTATAATTGTTGCAATTTATTGCCATTTTCCTTCTCGATTTGCACCTCAATATCATGAGATATCCTAGCAATCTCTTTTTCAGATTCACCTCTTAGTATATAAACCAATCTCTTGCCCAATTCGATTTTCTCGTCAATAGATTTGACCAAACTGGCAAATGAAAGATCCTGTTGTAATTTTAACAGATAACACTCAATAGAGCTTTCTTCTACAACTCTGACCGGCAGTAATAAATCTTTCAAAATGACATATTCATCACCCTTTTCGTTGAAAACCAAAGCGTTTTCCTTTTCGGGATTAAATTGATAGCTGCTAGCTTTACCAATTATCCTACAAATAACGTTATATTCAATGGCTGAGCCCATAAGACCAAAATCTTTCGTACTGCCCATCGTTGGAGGTAATCCTACGTGTGAACTAAGGGTATAGTGGGAGCATTGGGTGTCTAATAATCTGTTTGGGACTCTGAAAGAGAAAAATCTTTTGTAGACAGCTTTGGGCTGGATACTTGCTTCTTGAAAGAATAAATGGCATCCCTGATAGTCAACAATATATGGACATATATACGATGAATTTGCTTCAGAGATCAACCTGTTAACGTGAGTCCCCTTTTGGAAACTCCCGGTAAAGTCGAACATCTGAAGGAAGTTAACTTTTTGCCCGTTAGTAGTAATGGTTCCCTCAAACAAAAGATAGAACATTTTAAAGGGAATTAAATTATTGCTTGTATTACGGACAGTTATGTATCCATTAATCAAATCACCTGGTTTATACTCTTTTCTCGAGATATCAATATGGGTAGGAGGTTCATTTAATTTGCACACATCTTGGGTGTAAAAAGTTTCAATCTTTATGGCACTCGCAAAGGAATTACCAGTTTCTGTCATATTATTCAACTTATGAACGTTATCAAGAACACAATCTTGCCATCCAACACCTTCCATATCATTGAAGGTAACTCTTGACTGATCTGAATCAGAAGTTTGGGAAACAGTAGCCCCTAATGCTAAAGAGCTAGGATCACTTTCGGAGTGACCTGCTGAATAACTGCCAGTATTATAACTACCAGTATCAACAGATATAGAAGGAGGAACCAGGGGAATTCTTTCACCCAGAGGAATTGTAGCAACTTCTACGTCATAACTTGGGGGTTCAGCTTCTTTATAAAAAGATCTTGAGTACATATCATAGGAAGGAAGAATGTGCCAAATAGGCAATTGATCTTGCATTTGGTCAACATCTTCTTCCGTGAAGGATCTTTCGTCGTTTTTCAATCCATTTTCAAAGGAATCAATCATTTGAATTGTTGGATTCTCTGGTCAATTGGGGACATGGGGTGTCTTATGTAGTGGAAAGTCACGTGAGATATTAGTAATGCAAGTCGATCTGACTATGAGTCACCTTAACTCCACTTAGGGTTAGGAGTTCCAGTTTGAGAACTAGTTGTGATTCGGTAAGCCTTTCCGGTTGTCCTACTTTGGGGTATATACGGTTATCACCGGTGGGACTGAATTGTATTTGGGGCTTAGAAGTTGGGGGCTCTGGTTTGACTGGGGGAGCTTTAACTGGGGGCAGCTAGGTTGACACATCATGTCAGTTGATATGTCAGAACGGCTGAAAGAGGTGGTAAAGAGCATTATATGAATCAATCTACGAATTTATTATTATCGATTTAATTTTTGAATATGAATTTAATTATGTGAATATGAATTTAATTTACGAATATAAACGTTGAGATCTTTTTTCGTAATTTCCAATTCTCGGTTAGATTCTGCAGCCTTTTATTTTTCACATACTCGAATTACTCATACTCGTAAACTATTCATTAAGATATACAATATCTATATCTATAAAACAATTAACTCTTGTCGTCATCACATGCCTTATTGGCCAACATATCAGCTATCTCATTCCCCAATACCCCCTGGTGACCTCTCACGTGCTTAAACTCAACAAGCTTTTCGTCTGCCAGATTGAGTTTATCCAATTTTGTCTTGCAATCCTGAATAATATCCCAATGTTTAACTTTTTCACCATTCGACTTAACTCCACCTTTCTTCTTCCAACCATCGTACCATTCAGTAAGTGATTTGATACAGTACTGAGAATCGGTTGCAATGGTGAATTTTTGTTTGCCAGATTCGTTAATAATATCACCAATACTGCTTAAAGTATGATTTACTGCCAAGAGTTCAGCAACTTGATTCGTGTGTTCGGCTTTAGTGGCTACACTTTTCAACGGGACCGAAGAGTTATGTTTCGAGTCTAGACCAAAGTAAACTCCGTAGCCTGCAATTGCATTCAGTTTGCCGTTTCCTCTTGATGCTCCATCACAGTAGACTGTAGTGTGACGAGGAACGGAGTGTTTGGCTTTTTGGACCAGAAACTGGTTTCCGTATTTTGGACGTTTATTGACTTTCATCAGGCTCACCACTTCTCTTGCGTGTTTAGCTGAGTAGTTAGCAGAATTGGAACTGGTACTGGTACTGGAACTTGGTCTGGAACTTGGTCTGGAACTTGGAGGGTAGCTTGAAGTATAGCTTGGGGTATAAGTAGATATGGCTGGTCTTGAACTGGCTGAACTGGCTGAGCTTGAACTGGCTGAATTGGCTGAGTTTGAACTGGCTGAACTAGCTGATCCTGAATGGTTCAGAAGAAACTGGCGAGCTTCGCCCTCAGTCCTAAACGACTTGAATATGGCATTGGAGTAGCCGGTCACAAGTGGCTTGGTTTCGTTCCAGCTGGTAAAGACTCCTTTCTTGGATCCGTTGGCAACTGCGTAGTACTTCATGATGCGAATATGCGATGGCAGGTTGATTTATGGTGTGTGATTTTTGTGATTTTTGTATGTGATTTTGTATGTCCATGTGTGTTAATGTATAATGTATATATTGATCGTATATAATGACTCATATGATTTTTTAATGTATATTATTAATATTTATGTAGAACTTTTGTTACCAGTGAATGAGCTCATAATATAAAAACCGTTATTTTCACATATCAATTGGATAGAGAAAAATCTTTTAATAATGATATAATATATGATATGAAAGAATATGAATACAATAGATTCATTTCGATAATACAGTGATATTTTTTACAATATTTATTTTGCAACGTCTTCCCTTGAAGTCCGATCGTTACCTAAATACTCAAGAAACACTCTGAAACACTTTGAAACAATACTCTGTTTCTATTCATATAAACACCCGAGTATACTAGGTTTCCAATGGGATTAGTTTTGTTAAGTTTTAGTTGTAATTGGGGACAGAGACTTTGATCCAGAGATTTCCAGCTCTTTAAACAAGATATACCTGAAGCTCACTACATTTACTGAAATAATTATTTATTTACTTAGTTTAAACTGATGGAAACAAGGAGACCAGCATTTTGATTGTTAATCTACGAATACACTGGGATGGAATATGATAAACAATATAGTGTCTATCTTGGGCTAATACCAAAATAAGCTCACTATTTTGACATTCGCTTGAATAACTCGGTGAGTTTTAATCTGGGGGAAATATGATTTTCACCCAACAAATCATACGCATATATGAGATGTATTATTCTATTTAAATGAATCTAGCAAGCTTGTACAACGAGTTATCACCAATTTAAATTTATAAAAATGGGTCCCACACGACGACAAAAGTCAGAACGACATTTTGGTTATTTCCGACACAATCACCAGTTTGTACTCATGGTTTCCGACACCTTGTACTTGTTCTATCAGATGTGAGTATACTTTTGCGGATTTTAAGAGTTCAATTTGCATAAAGTGCTCAATATGCATTTGTGTACTTCATTAAGACACTTTATTAACTTTCATTTGTCTACATATATAGTTGTGATTTATAGTCAAAACACAAATAAGGGTTTTAATTTACATTAAGTTTTACACAATACTCTTGAAAGCTTCTTATACATATTACTAAAGTCTAAATTATAAATATTAACTGAAATTACTCAATACTACACATTGGAATTGACAAAAGCAGTTCTCTGATCAATGATCTCATCGCACAAATCACCAATCTCCTTAGTCTTAATAGCAGATCTAGCAACATAAAACTCGTTCAAGTCATACTTAAGCCCGTAATCTTGCTCATAGTCCCATGCTTGTTGAATCATCTCGAGCTTATCAACATCTTTAACATAACGAGCTTCAATACATCTAATTTCTTCATAATCAAGCCATAATTCAACCAATTCTTTACTGAAAACTTCATTATAAGGCTTGATCAATGCTGACAAGTAAAGAATCGTTTCATACTCTCTACGGTGTTTTTCCAGTTTTGGAACTCCTTCAAAAGGTGTAATATCTCCCACCAATGACTCAGCAATATCGTGGATAACAGAAATCTTAACACACTTGTCAATATCAATATCTTTGTTTGGAATCAACATGGAGATGATAGACATTCTGTACATGTGATCAGCAATACTTTCTGTACGTTCTGAAGGGACATTTCTGTCGAGCCAGCCAGTTCTTTTTTGAGTTTTTAAAAGACGTACGATCTGAATGAATGCAAGGGCGTAGTTGACTGGTTTTGTTGAAGGAACGAGGAGGGCCTTTATTCTATCTGGAATCGCATCTTCCGGCTTCCATAAGTCCACGGTACAGTTCACAGTTCTTGTTATGTGTGGAGCACTCATGGTGAGAAGAGTTTGAATTGATTTTCAGTAAACATGGGGAGTGCACATAGAAATGCGATTGAAAGTTTTTCACATTAGACAGAAATGCTTAGTGGGAGATACTGATCGAACGATACTAAAGAGGTGTGAAATGGAAAGTGTGAAGTGGAAGGAACTAAATGGAGTACCGAGTTGAAGTTATGAAGTGATAGATACTGAAAGAATTGAAAACATTATAAAAGAGAAGTGAACAAAAAATCCAGAAACAATCTAGAAAGATACTGGAATAGACCAACTATTACTATTATAATAAACGTATATTATATAACATGAACTAAGCAACTAATTCGACAACACCACCAACAGCTCTGATCTTTTCTTCAGCCAACTTGGAAACAAATCTGGCCTTGACAATAACTGGAACTTCTGGTAATCTACCCTTACCTAAAACTTTACCGTAACCGTGAGCTAAGGTGTCAATGACTGGAGCAGCAGAAGCGGAAGCAGACTTTAAGTATTCATCTTTCTTTTCACTGTCGACTAAAGTCCATAATTTGTCCAAGTTAATTTCTGGTTTCCAGAAGTGGTTTTGTTGCTTGTGGAAGTATCTCATACCAACTTTACCGAAGTAACCTGGATGGTATTTATCCATGTTGGTTCTGTGGTGGTGTTGACCACCAGCCATACCTCTACCACCTGGGGATTTTCTGTGCTTACCAATTCTACCCTTACCGGCTAAAAGACGTTAGTATAATGGATGAGATGGATGAGATGAGTTATTCAAGAGTTATTCAAGATCTTGTGGTCTTCTTGCTCTCTACTATTCTCTCGTTCAGTGAATGTGACATACCGGAAACGTGTCCTCTGTGTTTTCTGGTCTTAGTAAATCTAGTAGGCATAGTGCTATGATATTAACCTGTGAAAGATTTTTTTTCACTTTAGTGAGAATGAGGATTATTGTGGTTGGAGCGCGCACGACGCAAAAACAGTCGTCACAGAAGCCCTAACAGTTTTCGCGAAGCCCTAATCACCTATACTGATTTATCCATTCATATTTATACTATAAATTCTTAAAAATTTCTCGACCAAACATCCTCGTACGAAGCCTTTCCCTTCGTTTCGGGAACCTGTGTGCTGACAAACACAAACGAAACCGCACACATAAACGTAAATATAAAGTAGACTCCTCCTCCAATCCAGCTATTTTTCAAGAGTGGAAAAAGGTATCCCACCAGAAACGTAGCAAGCCAATTCATTGTAAGCCCCCAACTCTGGGCCGAAGCTTTGGCATTGGACTGAGTAACTTCACTCACCAAAAGGAACGGAATTGGCCCCATTCCTATGGCAAAAAATGTGATATACATAAAGGTTCCAATAATTACACTTATAGCACTACTTCCCACGATTCCAATTCCAATCAATACCGTAGCTACGCCCATCAACAGCGTGGATGCAAGAAGTAACGGTTTTCTCCCCACTCTGTCGACGTAATTGGCTGCTAAATAAGTTACAATAACATTTGTCACTGAAATAAGACAATTAATGGTGATGGAATGGGATGGGAAAAGGGCAATAAGTACCGAAACTCCGTAGAAAATAATCAGGTTGATTCCACAAAACTGCTGTAATACAAGAACTCCTGTAGCCACGATTTTACTGGGGTTATACTGAGGCAGTCTAAGATATACCAGAAGAGATACGGGATTTTCAGCAGGAGTATTAACAGCAGATGTAGCGTTTGATTCGATTTCTGATTCGTTAGGAATCAAATTGGAAAGTGAGTCGTTTTGATCTTGGTAAAAAGAACCATTTAAACGATTATATACTTGTAGAGACTCTTCTCTTTTACCGTGATGTAAGAGCCAAACTGGGCTTTCATCGACGTAAAACCAGAGTAAAACAAACGTGATGGCAGCAAGGATCAGGCCCATGATCAATAGCCATCTCCAGTCATTATCGTTACACCATTTAAGTGCCAAAAGTTGGGTGAATAAGATTCCAACATTGACCGAAACCTGATTTAAAGACCCAAAAAACCCTCTCATTGAAGCCGGAGCAATTTCGTTGATAAACACCGGAGTTACCACGAGAGCAGCCCCAGCACCAAGCCCAGCAATAAATCTTCCGGCCAATAAATGGAAATAAGTTTGACTCAATCCATTGAGCAAAGACCCTAAAAAGAAGATTATACTGTGAATCAAAGCTGTTTTCTTTCTACCCAACTTATCAGCAATTCCTCCAATGTAGAGGGACCCAATAAGACCACCAATACTGAAAATGGACGTAGCCATACCGACTTGTTCGTTGGATAATGGGATACACCTGTTGAAATTATTTCTGCCAAAGAGCGAGTCTTCATAAGGAATTGAGCCTGGTTTCAGCACCGCACAAGAGATCACCTGTTCCGGCAGGTTGAGTTCCAGCATGTGGTAGCCGAACTGAAGCAGGCCCAAGCAGATGATGAGGACTGATGATACCAATTGAACGGTTAGCATTAGGGGATATCTGGCTGCGAAATGCGCGAGGTAGCATTTGGAGTGGGGTAGTTAGGTGAGAAGGCCGGGTTAAAGTGATTGATAGTCTATTGATAGTCTATTGATGGGGTTTTTGATGGGGTTTTTGATAGGGTTTATTTGGTAGAGTTTGTATGTAGTGTTAGTATCGATAGAGTTAGTATGTAGTGTTAGTATTGATAGTGTTAGTATGTAGTGCTAGTGTTCACTATTAGTATTGATAGAGTTAGTATGTACTGTTAGTTTTGATAGAGTTGGTGTTAATAAAGTTGGTGTTAATATTGTCAGTACTGGTAGAGTTAGTATCGATAGGATTAGCATTGATAGGATTAGCATTGATAGGATTAGCATTGATAGGATTAGCATTGATAGTGTTAGTATTGATAGTGTTAGTATTGATAGTGTTATTATTGATAGTGTTATTATTGATAGTGTTAGTATTGATAGTGTTAGTATTGATAGTGTTAGTATTGATAGTGTTAGTGATAATTGTGATATAGTGTTGGAATCTGAGTATTGATAAGTAATACGAGTGTTATTAATGATAATAGTGTAGTGATATACTGATATACTATGGGCAATTTGTATAAGTCTTGGTAATACTAGCAGGAGTAGTCTTGTTGATGTGTTAATAGTGTTGATGTTTCAAGTGTTAGGAGTAATAGTAGTGCATCTAATGTCAAAATCTGTGGTAATGGGGCCAACTATGAACTTTGGTACCGACTTTTGAGTCTTGTTTAGGTCATCTCTGGTCAATCCTAGTAAGTCTTTCATCGCTACGAAACTGCCTCTCGTACCTTCCTATCTTTAAGAATATAGCTATTTATGAGTTTATCGGAATGGTGTTGTTGTGTTCATAGTGTTAATGTGTTCATAGTGTTGATTTGTTCATAGTGTTGATGTGTTCATAGTTTAACTGTTCATAGTGTTAATTTTAATAGCTTACTGGAATAATGATAATCGGTAGCTTGAGTTAAGACTAAATAGTTAACTAAAATTTGATGAATTGTTATTGCACTTAATGACAGAATCTGCACAGTTAAGAGAAGTTCAGATAATCTAGTATAAATAATAGCTATATACTCTATCTATGCCTACACTTCTTATTGTTTTTAACTCTCCTTTTCGCTTTCTGTGTCTTCTTTCTGTGTCTTTTTGGTCTAGAGTGGTTATCACTATCTCCATTATCTCCATTATCGTCTCCATTGTCATCATCTTCACCAACTTCTTCATCGTCGTCTCCAAAAAGTGCCCGGCAGAAAAGAAAGGTTGCCCAGATTGCTGGCAACACAAATGCACCAAATAACATGAACTTAACTCTTAACTTATCTGTGATAGAACATAAATAAATGCCCTGTTTGCACACACCCCAAATTCCTAGCAAATAAGCACCTAAAGAAAACGTATCTCTCCACAAAAGCACATTTCTTTCTATATCTGTTTGACTTTCTCTAGCAAGATCCATAATGCAAATTTGCAGCAATCGCGATTACAAAACTGGTAAAAAATTGCCTATAATCATCATGGGAATTCCAAACACATCTCTCTTTAAAGTCCACAGACACCGAGTTCTGATCTTGACGTTTTTCTGTCTCGTTAAAAGTGTACACTCTGACATTGTAGCTCCTAAAAAATCTCCAAATGCTATACTCAGGAAAAGCTGAAAGTATTCAAGTACCAGCTTATCATCTAAAAGCTCTACTATAAATCGTTTATGTTTACTCAATAACTCTTCCTTCGTCCACCCGGTAAGTATACAAAACTCGTTGCCCACATATGCAATTTCTCCGGTTCTTCTCCACACAATTGTGGGTGTTCCACTGACTTTAATGATCAGATCATATGTCAAAAGCGTTCTTTGGAAACACTGTTCCATGAAAATTAGATCGTGCTCTTTTAAAGCATTTGTACAAGCAATAAAAGACGGTCTATATTTTGCCATGGATTCAACCATTTGTACAAGCATCTCCTTGTTAAATCTGCTTCGAAGATACGCAATAAGTCGGTGATAACCTGGGGTATAAGAGTAAGGTTTATTGACTTTTTCATAGATATCTTCGGGCTCTTTTATATACTGCTGGATCATATTACTCAGGTCCAGAACACGCGTATAGACCAGATCTTCCTGAAGAATTCCTACCGCAAACAGAAGGGCCAGTTTAGTATTTCTCTGGTAAAAACCTGTTGGATCTTGCTTGCAAATCCTCTGAACATGTTCCTGGATTTCAGGGTACATTGTATATCTATCTGAGTCATTAAGGGGACCCAAAAGGTACTGATTTATAGCTTCTTCATAGCGAACGTCGTTAATGCTAGTTTTAGGTTGTGGGCCCAAATCGTTAAGTTCTCTGTTTCGTAGAAGAAATGCTTCATTTATGGCCGTATTGGGCAGAGCTGGTTCTTCATTAACTAGGGGCAGAATCCCGGGACTTATTACCAGATTTGGCGTGTGATCTGTCAGAGATTTCAGTGGGAAGTTATCGGCAGAAATAATGGACGATAGGGTCGAATACTCGAGGTCTGCGGCCGAGGACATGAACTTGCTACGGCGAGACTGGTACGAGAGTTGTTTCAGGAGATTGGGGGATTGGGTTGGAATATCATTAAATGGTGCCAGTATTGAAGGTGCAATGGTAGTGGTTTGTGGAACGGATTGAACCGTAGGAATGGTAGAAGATGGAGCCATGGGGGCAAACTCCAGCTTGTACGGCACGGGCTGGGGCACGGGCTGGGGCTCGGACGAAGCATGCTGCATTACGCCCTGGGGCACATCAGCTAGGTATTTTTTTCGCTTTCTGGGAGCATCTACGCAAGTATCCTGGAGTCCTCTTTTGATGCACCGATTACAAGGTCTTTGGGCATCACAGGTCATGTGGGACTTGTGGCAGTGTGTACATGCTATGGATGTTTTGGCCCTTTTCTACATGTTAGTGGGGATTGAGTGGGAAATACATACGGGTTTCGGTTGTTCAGCCATGATTGTTTGTTTCGCGGAGTCGGAGTTACGCCGTGAAGTACTGATGGACTGTGGTGGACAGATTGTGATGGAGAGACTGTGATGGACCCGATGATCAGATTGGATGGTTTAGTGAAGGTTGATGGGGATTACAATGGCTACGAGAGGGGTATGAACTTTAATGGTAATTTGAAGTTTCATATTATGGTTTCTTCTTTACTGTGTAATTTCTCTTATCCGTTGATTCTTAGTTGTGGTATGATTTATTAATTGATTAGTTTGATTTATCATTCTTTTTATCATTCTTTACTGTTTCTTCATTCTTCATTCTTATTCTTCATCTTCATTTTTCATTCTTATTCTTATTCTTCATCTTCACTCTTCATTCTTTAATGCTTTATTTCTTGTGTTCTTCGATTCTTCACTCTCCATTCTTTAATCCTTATTGCTTGGGTTCTTCAATTCTTCATCTTCATTCTTAAATGCTTGTATTTTTTAATTCTTCAATACTTTCATTCTATGCTTCTATTTAAATCTTTAGTTTTTCGTTCTTTATTCTTTGTTCTTTAATACTTCTACTCTATGCTTTAATGCTTTATTCCTCATTTATTCCTTCTTCATTCTTAGCTCTTCATTAACTCTTCATTAACTCTTCATTCTTAACTCTTCATTAACTCTTCATTAACTCTTCATTAACTCTTCATTCTTAACTCTTCATTAACTCTTCATTAACTCTTCATTCTTAAATCTTCATTAACTCTTCGTTCTTAAATATTCTTAACTCTTCATTCTTAACTTTGGCTACTCTGATCTTTCAAATACTCATTCCTCCATCTCAATAGGAAAAACTACTCACCAAGTATCCCATTTGGCACTCAAAATCTCCAATATCTACAATTCCAATCGCGAATTTTTCAACATGGGTAAGAGAAAGACATCGTCCCGTGGACCAGCCAAAAAAGTCAAACAAACGTTGGACATAACGTTCACGTGCCTCTTCTGCAACCACGAGAGATCTGTCATTTGTACTCTCGATAAGAAAAACGGAATCGGTGAGTTGCACTGCAAAATCTGTGGCCAAACTTTCCAGAGTACCATCCACTCATTATCGAAACCTGTTGATATCTACAGTGACTGGATTGATGCTTGTGAAGACTTAGAAGAAGATGCCGGAGATGCCGGCTCGGACCCTTCGGGAGAAGTCAGTGATGAAGATAAAAAGAAAGACCCGATTCTCGAGTCAGATGATGACGATTATTAGAGTGTATATTTAATAAAATTCTATTCTATTTAGTGTTGAAATGCTCCAACATTTCGTCGTAAAGTTCGTGGATCTCAGACCCTGTTTCCATGAGTTTACTATCTGTTGCAGATAATGGAGTGGCTTTAACATTAGCATCTTCCTTTTCATTTAATTCAATGTCTGCTGTTTTAGATCCAGTAGAAAGCAGTTGAAGCCTTTTATGAAGATAATCCAAATCAATTGAACCTTCTTCCTCCTTTTTCTTAATTTTCTTAAAAAGGGCCGGTAAATCTACTCCTTTTTCTTTTAGATGTTGTACGAGATTAATAACAGTTGGGAGTTGTTCTAAACTAATACTGGCGATTTTGTCTCTGATTTCCTCTCCTGAGAGTTCAGGTAAATCGTCCATGCTGATTTTCTGTGACAATTTGTGGACATTTCCTTCTTCTTTGTCCAAATGGTTGAGTGATGTTTTGGAACTGGTTCTCGACATTGTGGGTGGGAATAACGTTCCTTCTTGCTGTTCGTTCTCCGAAAAGCTTCCATCATGGCGAATACTTTGATCGTAACTGTGAGGCTTTTCTTGAAGATCAAACTTGTTAATATCGTCGGGTTGAAACTTATCGTCAATAAGCTGAATGGCTTTACTGATAGATGAATCGATGAAAATTAACCGGACAAGTGTTTCTTTCCCTTCAAGAGAAAGCTGCTGTTTTAATTGAAGATTGTTCAACGAATTGACGGCATCTTTAAGTTCGGCCTGAATATTGGTAGCTTTTGAAATGAAATTCTTGACGATATCTGAGTTTAAATCAAGGGTTCCTTTAGCCTTTAACTCAAGGATATCATTAAGCTCGTTAGTAAGAATCTCAGGCCCATCGTGAGACTCAGGATGACTTTTGAGGTAGATGGTGGTTTCCATATTTCTCATAGAATAAAGCCCAACTCTATCTTTAAAGTAGTCAGGTAAAGGATCGAAATCTGCTTCGAGTTTGAAAAGACGTTTACTATTCTTTACTGCCTGGATAAGTGCAGCAGCAGAAGTAATATCTAATTTGTTACCGAGAATCGAAAAGTAACCCAAGTTTTTGCAGAATGGAAGAATGTTGGCAATCGAAATAATAGCATCAGGTGGGAGGTTATTATTTTCCAAATGAAGTCTAACAAGTTTGGGGAACATTGGCATTTTACTGACAAAATAGTTGATGACTTCGCCTCCATTTCCTGTTGGGGACGAAAACAAGCTTGTATTGTAAGACAAATCCAAGTACTTCAAGTTTCCCAATCTCAAGAGGAATTTTTCAAAGATAGTCTTCATTTCTTCACAGTATCTCATATTAGTAGAGTTAAGACTGAGGAACGCAATCTGGGAGTTTTGGACCTGTTTATCAAACCCTGGAATTTTGGCAGCATCTACCAATACCTTTAAATAAGCACTTGAAGACGAGTCGTTGAATCCCAAATCCAAACCTCTCACGTACGGTTCAAAAAACCAGTTGTGTAAAATAATCGAAACATGTTTAGGAGTAAGATTGTTGTATGCGAGTCCCAACCGATTGGTTTTGATGGCTATAGCACGGCAAACAAGCTTTTCAAACACTTCTACGTCGGTGATACAGCATCCAGTCAAAATAAGTTCTTCGATACCTCCTCTAGCAATCACAGTAGCTGTGAAAAGACTCCAGTCCATATCACTTCTGTTCTCCAAATTGCACTTCATTCTTACCAAATCGTCTTCTTTTTTCTTCTTTTTGGTTTTGAAATTATTAACAACTAAACTGGGACACTGAGTGATATCTAGCTTACCCAAAACCGTATTTCTTGAAAGAAACCAGCACAAAAGCGACCAACCTTCTGTGGAAATCGGAGTATTTCTTAAACTCAACTTATCGAGTTGAGTCTTTGCACTCATGGCACTTAAAAGGATTTTAAATTGCTCTAGTGATAAATTGACACCATCAAGAGAAATACAAATGATGGGGGCAATTCGAATAAAATCAGCAAATGTTTGGATTTCCACCAAAGTTGGATTTGGATTTCTCAACTGAAGATTCGGTAATGGAGCCATTGAATCTTTTGGAATCTGTTTAAGAATTGCAGGAATTGGTAAGATTTCACGAAGATGACAACACCGAGTGTACATGAGATCTAAGGCCATTTTTTCCACCGGGGCCGTGTAACTGACGTGCGAGTGGGCCATGGGTTTGTCGATAAGAATATGCAGTTGTTGCGATTGTTCTTCCAGCTCTGTATCTTGTTGAAGATCATTTTCTGGCTCGACTCCATCCTTTTTGGGCGTATAATGGAGTGCTCCCGTACCACCCACCACGATCCCACCTCCCTGTCCTCGTTGCAGTTTTTCAATCGCTTTCCTATCTTCTTCAGTGAGAGGAGAGATTTTGAGAGTTCCATCATCTAAAACTTCAACATTCCCCTTTCTGGGAGTTCTGGACGGGATTTGTTGGGGTGGGTCGATTAGAAACGTGGTACTGTGGAAAGCCACTCGTTTAAACGGTTTTAAATCTTTGAATTCGGGTAAAACTGGTTGGTCAGAAATCGAAGATGCCGAAGTCGATGGCTGTTCTGCGTTATGAGGAATCCATGAGCTGTAGCTCGTACCGTCTTCGTTCGTGGTGGTGCTTCTACGGTTGAATTCGGTTGCTAGGGTGACCAGGGGTAAAGTTGGAGCGGTTTGGGACGAAACCAGGGATTTTCGACGAAGAAACAGGCCTAATTTGGACGTAGATGTTTGGGCCGGTGCAGCTGTGATCACGGGCTGCTGTTCTGGTTGGGGGTTGATTAAACACAGCTCGGAGATTGACAGTTTACGAGAACTGGAGCGAGAAATCGATTTTTGACTGTAAAACCGAACGTATTCGTCTAATTTTGGGTCCTGAGGGTGCAGATTTGGAGCTGGGTTCAGTACCGACCTTGTGAGGGGGCTGTCGTACGAAAGGGTTCTGCCGAGGCGGTAATTGTCTTTAAAAATGCTATCCAGAGGATTATTCAGGGGAATTTTGGTTATGCTGGTATTGCTAGTATTGGTACTATTTTCACTCAAACGGGAGTCGATGGGTGGAATGACAGGGCTATGGGGTGGCAGTTTATGGAACTTGCTTTTAAACTTGCTAAAGATCCCACCGGTTGAATTTGAATTTGAACTTGGACTGGCCAGGGAGAAAGAGTAACTTTTAGATCTTTGGACGTATTTTGGAGAAATTGGACCAAGATTTGGAGATGTTGGGACGTACGGTGTGGAGATTGGGTCAGCTGGTGGTAAATTGGGCGACTTCTGTTGAGGCAGAAGAACCAGGTCTTCTTTGATGGTACCAATTGATGGTCTTGTTTTCATGAGAATATGGTCATTGGAATTGCTGATATTTGTGTTTAAACGAGAATGGATTTCGTTCACGTCTTTCGGGGGAGGATGAACAGGCACAGACGAGTCTCTAAGAAACCAGTTGATATCGTCTGAGAAGCCAAGATCGTCTTCAGGTTTGGACGTTGGAGATGACATTAGTAGGGTTCAATGTGACGAGCGCGGTTTTGGTGGGGCTGATCGTAAGTCCGGCCGGAACGGGAGAGTTGTCCGAGCCGTAGATTAGTAGGGCTGAGGAAAGGCTGAATAGAAGCTGAAGGCTGAAGGGGCTGAAGAGAAGGTTTGTTGAGAGTGGGGAACGGGGATTAAGTTGGTGTAGTAATTGGGTGTGTGATTGTAGGGATTGGGGGTTGGGGTTGGGATTGGGTGTGGGTGGTGTGATGGTATTTTGTCACATATTGTATATAGTTTGTGAGTTTACTGTATAGTGTGTTTATGGTGTTTATAGAGTTTATTGTGTATTTTTGTGTAATATTATTGTGTACTATAATTGTGTATTGTTGTGTATTATAATTGGATGTGTGTGAGTGGTCAGACTGAGCTGGTCGACTGAGCTGGTCGACTGAGCTGGTCGACTGAACTGGTGTTCGAGATTGTTTAAGTTTGAAGTTTATTTAGTATGCCAATGAAATGGGTGCTGAATTGTACTGTATTGAACTGTATTGTACTGTTGCTCTACTGTTCTTTACTGTTGCTGTACTGTATTGTACGCATATAGCACTCTTAATTTTGTATCCACTCATATTCAATGTTAAAGTAAACTATTGTAATTGGCTGCAAATCTCATTCCTAGTGAGGATCAGTGTCGAAGCATTGAATATAGTTGGCTTTCATATATTGGCTAGTGTTACTGTATTACATCGAGTTCACAATATTTCCACAATTATTACCACTCTCCTCTTTCTACCACTCTGTCTGTCACTACCCTCTATTCTATCTCTATTCTATCTCTACTCTATCTCTACTATATCTCTATTATCTCTACTATATCTCTATTATCTCTACTAAATTCTCTACTTTATTCTCTACTCTATCTCCACTCTACCTCCACTTTGTCTCCGCTTTATCTTCACCCTCTTCCTTCTCTACTCAATCCTTCTACTCTCTACCCATTATTATACCCTTAAGTGACGTGCTTTCACCAACCATCCTTTACAATACCTCTTGTGTCTGGGGTCCTTGAGGCCCGCCTCTGTCACTACATATTCCTACACTTTCCCAATCCTTAACTATGGGAAATAGAAGCCCTGAAAAGCCCTCTTCCCCTACGCTATTCAGTTTTCTGCTGTCTTTTTCAGCATATTGACCGAAATTTTGGTCGCAAAATTCAGGGTCCTCTTTTCTCGGATTTTGAAAAAAGTCATCCCATTACACTAATTACACCGTCCTCTCCATCTCCAAGCTTTCCCCGATTTCTAAATGCTTTTGAAAAATAATTTAGAAAATACACCACCGAATCTAAGCTTTTTCTTAACTACTATAGCTTGAGTTTTTTCCTTCTCTTGCTTATTTGGCTGCAAATTAATATGTTGCGAACATTCAATGCTGAAAACCCCTGGAAAGAATAAGATATCCTAAAAAGCATAAATAGAGGTGGTTTTTCCCAGTTTTGAGTTTTTTCTTCACACGGACTATATGTCAGTTTCTATTTACAAAGCTAACGAAAGCGTACTTGTCTCTGGTGTCAGACACAAAACTCACACTTCTCGCTCTCAAGTTCCTACTGAAGAGCAAGATGCAAGCCAAATTTCCATCTACAGTGAGTTGGTTGACAAACCACTCGAAAATTCCTTCAACTTCTCTATCTATGATTTTGAATGTTTGTGCAACTCAGAAGGAAACAAGTTTCATGAGATTAAACCTCTATTCCCCTTTGGCATTGAAGACTACAGTCTTTACGAAGGTATTGTAAACTTATTCCACTGCAAGAAAGAACAGGTCGACTTCAACTATTCTGGAATTTCTGGCTTGTTTGCAATGGAAAAAGTCTCTGTTGATCCTGACTACAGCGGAATCAAACAGCTTTTCACAATCGACAAGCTCGTTGAAGTCAACTATAGGATCAAAGAACTCTTTACAGTTGAGGAAACTGGTATTGTCTATGATTTCTACGATATCAGACAACTCTTTAGACTTGAAGAAAAGATTCCTTCTTACGAGGGAATGAAAGAACTCTTCAAAGCTGAACAAATTATTCCTTCTTATGAAGGAATCAAAGATCTATTCCGACTCGAGGAAAGTATTCCTTCTTACAAGGAAATTAGACAGCTATTCAAACTCGAAACTAAAATTCCTTCCTATGAAGGAATTAGAGAGCTCTACGAGAATATCTTTGACTACGAGCTCTATGAAGGTATTGAAAACCTTTTCGTAATTGAAGAGCCAATCAACTTGGAGATCTTTGACTGGATTCGTAGTCTATCCGACATCGACTTCTACAAAGGGATTAAGGGTCTCTTTGATACAGTTGACAATGAGATATATGAAGGAATTTCAGATCTCTTTACCTCTGAAGAAACCGAATTCGATTGCGTGACATTAGCAGACTCTGAAGCTGATAAAGTCCCTGAAACTTCAGATGATCCTTATTGGGAAACAGAAACCCAAATTGGAATGCCTGATCTAAAGATTGACAAACTGAGAATTGCAGCAATTAGGAGAATGTTTCACAGTAAGCACAAGAAAGGTGCTTTTGGAAGGTTTAAGTGTAAGTTGAGGGTGCTAGGAAACAAAATGAGATTTAAAGTATTGGTGTGAAGAATGTAATTAGAAAAGGGAAAAGAAAAAATGTAAATAGGAAACAGAAAAGCAGAAAATTAAAAAAATGTATAAATGTATAAAAATAAGTCTAACTTAAAGTACGATTATGTTTTGTTGTAAATTATGTACTACTAACTAATTTTAAAAGCTAACCAAAAGGAGAAGCACCTCCAAACTGGCTCATCATTTTTTGCATCATTCCCGGATTTCTCATCATATTTTGAGCTTGAGCCATCATATTTGGGTCTTGCATCATTCTCTGGGCCTGGGCCATGATATTTGGATTGTTCATCATTCCTGCCATATTTCCCATTCCAGCACCACCACCCATATTTTGCATCATATTTTGCATATTTTGCATGAAATTTGGGTTCTGTTGAGCTTGTTGCATCATTCTGTTCATGCCCGGATTGGCCTGCATTCCCTGAGTGTTTTTGGCGGTTTGGGCCATGGTACTCATCATTTGTTGTTGTTGTAAAACCATTTCTACATCAACAACAGAACAACCAGCACCTCTAGCAACTCTGACAATTCTTTCAGGCTGGTCAATAAAAATTTTACCATCACTATCCAACTCTTTTGTCGTCATTGAATCCATGATGAAAATCATATCTTTCATTTTAGAATTAGCCTCGTCTTCTCCGATATTATTCATCAAATTCCCCATTCCAGGAATCATACTGGCGATGTTAGTTAAAGGTCCCATTTTCATGAAATTGTTCATTTGGGTCTGGAAATCCCGGAGAGTGAATTTTCCTTCCTTTATATGTTCCATAGTCTTTTTATGGTTTTCGTCATCTTGTAAGTTCAAAGACTTAACGTGATCCATTAACAGCTGTAGATCACCGATTCCAAGTAATTTGGAGATGAAAGACAGAGGTTTGAATGGCTCAAAGTCGGCTACATGTTCACCGGTACCAATGAAAATAATTGGGGTTTTGGTAGCAGCAATGGCTGAAATAGCACCTCCACCTTTGGCATGACTGTCCATTTTTGTCAAGATAATCAGCCCGAAATCACTGGCTTCTTTGAAAGCCCGGGCCTGTTCTTCGGCAGCCTGCCCGATGGACCCGTCCATGACCATCACCGTTTGATTAGGGGTGATTTTATCACTAATTTCCACCATTTCGGTGAATAACAGTTCTTCTTGTTTGTGTCTTCCTGAAGTATCGACAATGATGATATCGAATTTTTCGTCCTTGAATTTCACCACCCCGTCCAGTGAAACTTTGACCGGGTCAGTTTCAATATACAGCCCATAATAAGGAATATTAGCCTTAATTGCATTCTGTTTTAATTGATCAAAAGCACCAGCTCTGAAAGTATCAGCACAAACAAGCCCGACCTTATACCCTCGTTTTTTGTAGTAAACCGCAAGCTTTGTACAACTGGTGGTTTTACCAGCACCTTGTAAACCTACAAACATAATGACATGAGATTCTCTCTTTTTAGCGGGTTTTTTCTTATTTTTTGAACTTTGATTGGTGGTGGAAAGCTTTTTGATCTGGGGTGGTTCTTCGTAGGCATCGACCAAGGCCACGAGTTCATCGTAGACAGCTTTCTGGAGTTTTTTCCGCTTATTGGTTACGGTATCATTTTTGAAGGAGTCGATATCGAGTTGCGATTTGATATTCTCTTTAAGTTTGAACACGAGCTTGAAATTGACATCACTTTCGATAAGGGCATTGCTGATGTCTTTAAGAAGAGTAGCAACTTCATCATCACTTCCAGATGAGACTGATGATAGTGCTTGTTTAAGCTTTGATCCTAAGTCTCCCAATACCATGTTGGAAAATTTTGCGCGATTGGGGAAGGTATTGTACTTATGAGCTACTGGATGAACTGTGGACTGTGAACTGTGAACTGTGAACTGTGAACTGTGAACTGTGAACTGTGAACTATGAACTATGGATATGAACTATGGATATGAATTGATAACTGTCTCTCTTAATCTTAATGAACTAATAAACTAACAACTGTGAGCAACTCTTGATCTTAATGAACTAAATCTCTTAATTCTGAATTCCTTAATAACTAATGGATGAACTATGGGCTATCTAATGGATGAACTATGGGCTATCTAATGGATGAACTATGGGCTATCTAATGTATGAACTAATGTATGAACTAATGGATGAACTACAACTACGAACTACATCTACGAACTGTAACTACGAACTGTAACTCTTATCTCTAAATGAACTAACGAACTGTAGAACTATGAATCATTCAATCTCAATTAACTAAAGAAATGATGAACTCTATGGAAGTCAATGGAGTTAAGACTATTGAAATATTAACTATGAATTTAACCTTAACTCTTATTGTACTCCTAATGATCTATTACAGCAAATCAACTATGAAATATGAACTTCGTAAACTTTACTTGCTTACTTAGCTTAATGAGCTTCATTGCTTGAAATATCATAACTAAGCTATAATAATGAACTTAATTAACTTCGTGAACTTAGTAAACTTAATGAATTAATGAACTCTTTGCTCTCAGTAAAGAAAATGATGAACTTATGGAACAATGACTAATTGTAGTTGGTTGAAGCGTACTTTGAACAATAGACATATGATTTTCATGTATATTTAATGGTAAACTATGATAATGAACTCAGTAAACCTGAAACTTCCATTCAGAATAATAAACTCAATGAACCTTAATGAGCTGTATGAGCTGTTATTCAATATCCCCTCTAGTTATCATTTCAAACTACTTATAACTCTTAAATAATGAACTCCTATTTGATATACTCTTCGATCCTCTTACTTTTGTCTTGACCTCTCCAATTCGGCTGGTTTAAATCCTCTATCTCAGCCATCATAAGTCTCTTTCATCAAACCAATGAACCGCTTCCCTGCCTTGTTCCTCAAGCAACTTGGAGAGCTCTTCTTCGTTTATCACCACCGCTCCTTCATCTCCTTCATCGTCGCCCTCTTCTTCGTCCTCTTCTTCATCCTCTCCATCTTCATCTTCATTATCAATGATAAACGTCTGGTCGTCGTCTTCATCGATAAAGTTGTACAAGTTTTGGTTCGTCTCCGACTCCGAATCAGAATCAAAATCTGAGTCGATATCAGTAGCCTGGTCTCTCAATTCTTCGACTTTAAACTCCCATTCGTCATACGAATCAAGCTCGTAGTTCACGTCCAGCTCGTCGTCTTCGTCATCGTCTAAAACAGCCGGGTACTCGGTGAGAGGATCGTAGGGTGGTTTTGCAAGGAAGTAGTTCCAGAAATATGAGAGTTCGTGGCGGAGAGCGGCGGTAGAGAAGGTCAGTAGCACGAGAGCTGGCCCGATATAGAAAAGAGCCGGCTGGCCTGTGCCCGTGGTACGAAGAACCGTCAAGTATGACACCATTGCCGCCACGTAGGCCGTAAGGGCGACCCGGAAATAGACTGGGTTAATTCTGGAGCAGAATAGCACGAAGAATCCCGGTAAAACAATATTTCCTAGGCCAAGAAGCAGGTAAGATTCTTGGTACGATGCTTCGAACTTTATGGGAAGCTCGACCGAGTGGGCCACCGTTTGCATGATATTTGATCCAAATACAAAGTAAAGGTCGTAAGCGAAAAATGCCGATAAAAATCCCAAAGCAGATTTTGTTGATTCAACTTCGATCATCAAAAGCCCGTACAATGCCCTTGTTAGAGTCCCGAAATAAGGGCCAAACGTACGAAGATATTCGATGTAAGGAGTGACATATTCGGGCAATACTGGCGTAAGTGATTCGTGGGTTAAGGACAATACGGCGATTTGGGAAAGGACCGCCACGATATCGTTCAACGACACCACGAACAGCGACGAGAGCTCGGACGAGTGGGCGGAAATGGCCCAGTGAGGCGAGAGAAGTCTGACGCCCAAACTAGCAAGATAGCGGCGGTAATTGGAAGGACTAGAAACACCAAGGTCTGGGTAATTTACGTCTGAAATAATACGAGATTCGTACGTCAAAGCCGTGTCGTATGTGGGCGTGAAGGTGAAGACGTAGGCAGGCCAATTCCCGAACGGTTTGGCGGCAACGTGGAGCAAATGGGCGATACTTGCGGTGGACAGAATCACCAGAAAAAACGAAAGTAAATTGGTGATAACAGGACCCAATCGTTCAGGGTTTTGCTCAGAAAGAGAGTAAAGTCCTACCGATGTAATGATAGCTAGAAGGGGTAAAATATTGGCGATTTTACTTTTAGTTTTACCGACTTCAAAGCTAGCGACTTCAGTTGTTGACAGCAATATTTGGGAACGAGGCTTAAAGCTGGCGGCGTAGATGGTGGCTACAGACACGGCTAGAAGCAGACTTAAAGTGATGATATCTGGAGGAATAGCATTGAAAAAAGTGGGAATTGTGAATTCCGTTGGAGTTTCTGGGGGTTCCATTAGCGTTTTGTTCGCGGAGATTAGTTGGTTTTGGATGGGGTTTGTTAGTTGTTGACATATGTGTTTTTTGGTTTGGTTTATTTGGTTTGGATTTTTTGGTTTGGTTTATTTGGTTTGGATTTTTGGTTTGGATTTTTGGTTTGGATTTTTGGTTTGGATTTTTTGGCTTGGTTTTGTAGGAATTGTTTTTTTAGATTATTTAGTTAGCTCAGTCTCGGTGTAATCTTAATCTGTAGCCACTCTTTTCGTGTGCTGGTGTTTTTGGTTTGTTAGGGTTTCTTTACTGATGCCTTTATTCTGTCTATGCCTTTATTGGGTCTTTGATCTTTTGATGTTCTCCGAGTTGTTATTCGAGTATACTTGGTCAAGTATTTCTGATCTTTCTAGTCTTGACTAGTCTCTAGCCTTTTCACTAAATTAATCTTCTAGTTGATCTTCTGCTTACCTCTTAGTTATCTTTATTGCTATTCCAATTGCTCTTTTAAATAATCTTTGAGTTCCTTTAATTGCTCTCTAGTTCTTTTAGTCAATCTCTAGTTCATCTTATGGTTCGTCTTTTAGTTAATCGTCTAGTTCATCTTATAGTTTCCTTTATTGATCTTTCCCTTGATCTTTTAGTAAATGACCTTCCCATATTAACTGTATTGACTATATTGCACTGTCACCAATGAATACTATTTAAATCCGAATCTGAAGCCTTGTGATTAGTATTGTTTCGAAATTACTCTCTGTTAGAAACCATCCCAATTGGGTCAATTGTTCTTTCTTTGGCTTCTGATTCTCCACTCTATCTATTTGTAACTCATTTGTTTTGACAATCTATTTCATTCTTGAATAAATATAAAGCTCTTCTCTCATGATCTTCATTATTCAATTCCTATTCATCCTACTCTCCTTTGATATCTAGTCTATCTTATCATTATTTACCAACTTCCACCTAAATAAGTAACCATTGATATACTTTCAGTGTTCGTCCTACAAATGTTAAGTCATTCTTTATTCCCATAACTACTATATACTGGTGATATACTCAACTCCTGCTCTCTCGTTTCGTACTCCTCCAAAAACTTGTCCACATCCTCCAAGTCCTGCATCTTTAATGATTGATACTCCTTGTAATAGTTCATGTTTTTGTTTTTCAAAATCGATTTCAAGCCAGGTTTTCCCAGTTTTTCACTCTCGGGAGAAATTTCATTGGAAATGGGTGACTGACTGCAATTTGTATCGAAAACTTCCCGTTTGATGTTGGCTCTCGAGATTTTCCGTGAAACCCTGTGAAAATCTAGCGATTTCCTTTTCCTGGGGTTTGGAATGTCAATTGTTGGCGATACTGGCAGAGAAATGTGCGCTTGTGTACGATCATATTTGTGAATTGAAGACCACAACTTTTGTCTTAATCCCAACTTCTTTCGCTTTAATGTGTTCACTTGTGGCTCAGTAAACTCTAGAATGTTGACTTCAAAGTCTAAGCTGGCAGTGTCGAAGTTTATGTCGATATCTGATAATGTCATAGCAAGAGGATTTTTCGCAGCCATCACAAAGATTGAGATCAATAGTATGCATCTATTTTTAATGTGCATATAGTTGGGCTATTTGGTTCCAATTAGGCCATTTGACTTATATCAGGTTATTTAAATCAGACTTGGTTATTTTGAGTGGAACAATTGAGTAAAGTTCAGAATTTTAACTTCAAGTTACTTTTTCAAAATGCTACTAGGATAACTTATCGTCTATATGATCTTATTTTCATTTATAATTTGCATATACAATAATTCAAATAAAACTCAAGAAGCATAAATAACCCTAGCTTTTTCAAAAAGCTTCATAATCAAAATATCTTTCACTGCCTTCCAAGGTAGCACCCTGTATCACTTCCGTAGTGATTATTCCACGGAACTAGGCTTTAAAATCGAGTCATATTGATTTTTTGCTCTTCTTTTTTTAATATACAACACTTTAAGTAAAAATAAAGTACAAGAAGAATATGATAGTTAAGAATATTATTTCAGCAAGAATGCATATACTGAATATGTGTTCATAACAGCTGTTCCTGCCTCTAGAAAATGGTAGCATTTAATTGCCAGTTTTTTTGTATTCGAAGTGGTACGTGACAAAATGTTGATGAGACATGGGAATTACACCTACCAATTTAAGATTTCGAATCTGTAATTTTGTGCAGCTTCAAAATGGTTGCAATTAGCCTCTGTAAAGCAACTGAAGACACCAATTAGTAAATTTATCTTCGACTATTACTGCCAGGGCTATGATTTCGAGAGTTTTATTACAGTAGCCATTCTTCTGTAGTATGTGAGGAGTCAACTTCGAAAGTACTCCGATAACTGCTGGTTCTCCTTTCAATTTTTTGCTTGTTCTCAGATTGAAACGTTAAAGATATTGATTTCGGAATGGGAGTCTACATTTCCCTTAAATTAAGTGTATGAATTCCAAAAGTATTCTTGAACAGGAAGAAGATAATTATACAATAGGAAATTTTGAAATGAAAAGGCTTAGTTGAATTACTTGGTCAGTTTACGTGCACTAATACGAGTCGAAATCTGGTGACCTCAAAAGATTTCAAGCCTGGAAAAATAAGCAGTTGCTTCGGTCCTATTTTCTGAAGCACCAAGATCCATATTCCAAATTGAACCTTATCTCAATTTAAGGAAATAATACTCTTTGAAACTTTATACTTGGCAGAGTATCTAACAATCACCTATTGAAAGCACCTCAAAGAGAGATTTGCTAACCTACATGGTATTGAAACATCACTTGAGAGACAAATCAGAATTCAGAGTAATACAAAATACCTATAAAACAATATGAGAAAGTTTTGCACCCAGCTAAAAAATATGACCACATATTTCAAAACTTAGATCGCAATTGAAGCTTCCTCACAAGACAATTAACAAGATTCTTTAAACCCTGTAAAACCATTGCTCAATTATGTTTACAGATTCTCCCCCTTCCCCTCCCCCTCCCATTTAAAGTCCTAAAAAATCCTTCATGCAAATCATTAATTTAGCCGCTCTGCGTCAGCCCCACCATAAATTTATTTTAATCGCATGATATTAGATTTTTCGAAATCCTCCTAGCTCGAGATCGATAATACTTTACCACTTGATTCCTTCAAACAAAATATCAGGGCAGTTATAAAGGCATTTAGAATTAGCTTGTGGCACAAAAATCCTTTTGATCCCAAAAATTTAAGTGTAAATAGTATCAGTGCTAACTAAGGCATCTAAAGGTCAGTATAGAGATGGGCGAATAGGAACCCCGTTATTGCTTCCTGTTTATGGGGGAAACTTTAACAGTATCATCAATATAGAGCTGAACTGATTAAATTATGTCTCAAACGTAGGGCCCAAAATTTAGATATGTTTACAAAAAACAGATTCCTTTAACCACCAGTCAAGTGACAGGAAAAAGAATGAAGCATTTACACTCCAAGATCTAAAGATTATAAAGCTAGTTTAATCTTGTGTTGGAAATTAAATTGTTTAATATTTACGAAAGAGCCCCGGGAAAGTTTTCACTGACTGAGTCAAAAATGAGGTTCTTAATTAAAATATACCTCGAAATTAAGTTGAAAATTAAGTGAAATCTTTAATTCATGAATAATTCGAAGTTTGTTATTCAAGACTTTAACTAATGAATGGAATTATTAGAGTGTGCTTTTCCTAGAATAGGATTGTTTATTTCCGAATCCCATACCTTATTCCGACTAATTGTTGACACCGACTTCACAATTTGCGACATCTCTATTAGACACAAGACACAACAAGAGACGATATAATTGACGACACCCGTTTTCCTACATGGGGCAAGCGGCTCTTAGCCGCCGCATGAAGTACATGCAATCGTCACTTGAGGGAAAGTTTACACGACATCGCATGTTTCACGACATCAACTTGCGACAAATGGTATACCCACGCGAGCCATATATTGCGATAGGATATCAGTCTTATCGCGATTATTGGCCACAGTAAATGTCGTTTTATTTTACAGATAATTTAAAGCTACTGCAAATGACAACTAGCGAAATCACCGCTGATCCCCACTAATGTGAGTTTTCAGTCTGAATCGACTTGCAATTATATATCATTTCAGTGGTTTATGCGTTACGAACAAGCGCCTCGATTTGTTTAAACCTTGATAAGAGGATGATTATCCGGATAAGGACCAAGCACCTGTAAAAACAATAATAAAAAACCTATCCTCACTGCTCAATTCAGGATTAATGTGAAATGAACAAATAGCTAGGCTTGGTTTGAAACCCGTAAGTATGGAAGACCCCCGCTCAACCAGTTGACTATATCAGGTGGTCGTGGTTTCCACCAAAACGTCGCCTAAAATTATAGACACACTTCAGATTGAGATTCTCCTGATTACAGAGATTCTTTACAATGACGTGCATAGTGCATAAATAACGAGAAGATATATTGTTAAGATATGATTTAACAAATCCTTTATTTACAATAACTTGCACCCAAACCTGTATTATCTTTAAATTTCTTTATTAAATTTCAGCATCAATATATGTCAATATTAATGTTGGTAAATTAAATATTAAGGAGGTGGAATTTAATTGAGGAGAATGAATGACTTAAAATTTGAGATAATTCCTGATTAGAAAGTTTAAAATTTCGCTAATAGATTACAAAGTTATTAAATTATATAGTAGATGAAGGAATAATTTCATCTATTGTTTAGTAGAATAAAAAGCTTATTCATCATCATTAGGGCTATGACAACAACAATAGTCTATCTTGATCAAGAAATCAATCTCTTAGATATGACAGGTTTATTGTAAAATTACCCATCACCAATCAATCGCAATAAATACGTACGATCTGACATTGGGGGTATTTTAATGTGAGCAATTCATGAATGAACACGGGCACAGGGGTGCAAACCCCGAATAAAACGTTAACTTGTTAATGGCTCGAGCTATTCGCTAAAATAAGCCCTGCAGACGATTTTATTCAATTTGAAGTGGTTACAGTGAGTTGCAACTAAATAATTGGTCGTCAAGTATTGGGGTGAGAAATTAGTCATAATAAATACGAAATAAAAATAGGCTTAGTTTATGAAGAACAACTAATTTTTCAAATCAGGATATGCTGGTGATATAAACTATTGATTAAACGTTTCGTCCGTGTATTGCGGTGCTGCAACATATCCGTTTTTCAGATTAAGAGCGGCGCTGAATGGTGGGGGAAAGGGCACGTATGCGAAATCATAAGCATTTCAAGTAAAATTGAGTCAAGGATCAATGCGGGCCGCACCGAAGGCGGCACTATAAGCAAAAAGATAAAAAAAGAGTATGGGTTAAATATTAAGATGTTGAAAAATAGTTGATGAACTTAAAAATGATGCACTAAAAGTGAAATATTATTCAGTAACTAACAGAACTGATGGATTTAAAAAATAATTTTAATGTTAAAAAACAATAAAGTTTTTTAACATTAAAACCTTTAAAAACTGAATTTAAAATATACTGTTAATACTAATTAATTAATTTATAAATTTTTACGCCGCATGCACACCTATACATCAATGCCTGCCGCACAAAAAACCTGTAACTGCCGGCGCATGCACCCCTCGTATCGCCAAAATCTCAAGGTTTCGCATCGTCAAAAAAATTTTCAACTGTTTCGTCCTAAACTTTTCCAATTGAACTTCGATATTCTACAATTCAATCCATTGCCGTTGCCTGAAAGAGCCCGCCAGTGAAGCCAATTCCAGTAATCCCAAATCAAAGCTTAAACCGCTTATTTATCCCCCTTACTAAACAAAATCTTCCTCCCCCCAAAAATCCTTCGTTTTTGCGTCCTTACTGCCGCTAAATCAACTTTTCCCCATCCTAACCATCAATTTTAAAAGTTTTGAATTTTAAGAAATAAGAAGAATATCGACAACATTCAAATCAGTCTTGAACCTACCTCAACGTCCACTAGCCGTTTGATCCATTACCTTCCCCCTTTCTTTCCCCCCTAAGATCTTTTTTTTATTGTGTTTTTGTATTATTTTTTTATATCTAGTATTTTTATATCCCCATGACAGAATCATTTAATAAAGATGTGCTCCCGCATATCAATTCAACTAATGGAACAACTTTAATTAATTATAGACTCCTAATTTCTTCAAAAGAAAGTGGATGTCTTATAGGACAAAATGGTCAAGTAATTAACCTGATTAGACAAGAAACGAATACAAAAGCAGGAATTTCAAAATTACTTCCTCATACTCATGAGAGAATTTTAACTGTTAGTGGCTCATTAGATAATTGTGCAAAAGCTATCAGTTATTTTGCTCTGGCTTTAATTAAAGCTCAATTAAATGATATAGAAGAATCCTATAATCATTTCCCATTACGTCAATTGAGTGTTCATAAAACTATTCCTGGTGAAACTACCGTAATTAGATTATTAATCCCAAATAGTCAAATGGGTACAATAATTGGTGCTAAAGGTATCAGAATTCAAAATATTCAACTGTCATTTTCAATTCTGATGATTGCCCTGAAACTGTTTTTACCTGGCAGTAATGAAAGATTAGTTGAATTACAAGGATCTGTTAATAATTTATTTGGTGCTTTAAAAGTTATTGGCCGTTGTTTAATTGAAGATTTTGGTGGTGTAGTTGGTACTAATTATTATATTCCAAGACCTAGAAGAGTTAATTCAACTCCTATCACTTCAAATCAAACTCCAATTCTGGATTCTTCCAGTAATGATTTACTGATTTCGCTACCTTTCTCCAATGATATTGTCGGGGCTTTAATTGGTAAAAATGGAAGCAGAATTCAAGGTGTTAGAAAAATCTCAAATGCAACAATTGCTATAAGTGATGAAACAGAGTCTTCACCTGAACGAATCTTTACCATAACTGGCCTGCCATCTGCTGTTGAAAAAGCAAAAACTCTTTTATATCATAATTTAGATCGTGAAAAACTGCGCAGGGCTGCAATTCATGACTCTTCGGATACCGATTCTGGCAGTGCCAGTGATATATAGATAATATAAGTGATTGTATTGTGGATTGTAGTTTTTCGTTTGAGCGTGGCTTTTCGGCTGCAATTTGGCTGCAACTTGGGATGTTCACTAAATTTCAGGGGCTTGAGTGATTAAAGTTTCTGTCATTTCAAGTTCCTGTCGATTCGAATTCTGTACTCGTTTCGAGTATTTTGAAGGTTTTAGAGAAGTACATTTATTTTCTGATATTCTAACAGATAGAACTGGATTAATTTGAAATTCATTACCCATAGAATGGTGTCCTGAAATACAAACTCAAAAGATCACGATTGGTTGTAATTCAGTATCTCTATTATATATAGGTCGTACTTTTATTCTACAATTCGTTTCATCCATCCAGTTACTCTAAATTAATAAGGTCTATTCCAGTACACTATAAGCTCTACCAGTACATTATAAACTCTAGCACACTTTAATCACTAGCACAGTGTAAACACTGGTACCATAAAATCCATCACTATAAACCTAATCAAAAGTCACAGGTGCTTACCAATAAACTGGCTAACTGCTCAAGATACTTTTTATCAGTCTCATCAAAACCCTCCAAATCCAAGCAGTCCAAATCAATCACCCCCAAAACACCACTCTGCCCAACTATTGGCACCACAATCTCCGACTTGGTATCACCATCACAAGCAATGTGGCCAGGAAATTTTTCAACGTCTGGAACCACCTGGGTCTGTTTCGACTCAGCAGCAGCCCCACAAACACCACGGCCAATAACAATTTCCTGGCACGCAACCTTGCCCTGGAATGGGCCAAGAATCAATTGGTTTTCCTTCGTATGGTCTTTGACGTAGAAGCCAGTCCAGTTAACGTTGATGCCAATTCCTAAGTATCCGTGCCAAAGAAGTGACGAGGCATTGGCTGTATTTGCAACCCAATTACGGGTATCTGCGGCCAAGGCTTCGTACGAGGCCACCACGGCCTGGAGCATTTCTTCCTTCGATTCGTGGCTGCTATTGACGTAATCTGCGTGAGCCATCGCGATGAAATATTCGGACTATGAGGATTGTGGATGAGTGGATTAGTTTGGTAAATTTGATAAATTTGGTTTAAACTGGATGAAATTGAAGGTTGGTGTTGGTGTATAGGTTTGGTGTGTTTTGGGATTTTTTTGGATTTGTTTGGATTTTATGGAATTTTTGGAACATTTGGAATTTGTTTGACTTAGCAGACTTTGTGAATTTTGCACCTTGATGAAGATAAATATTCTTATAAAAACTTGATAAAAATATTTTATAAATCTGTTAAATATCAGATGACTTATTAGTTTAAGCTTATTTTCAACCAGTGTTTCCTAATCAGGAGGATTTTCTACCATATGGTTTTGCTTGTTTTCAGCCTGACTCAGTATAATTACATAGCTTAATGAACGCTTAAGATAAAGTAATTACTAAAAGGGATGTTTAAAGGAATTTGATTTACCAAAATAGATAGAGGAGACTTACTGATGTACTTTTTTACTTGTTTTTTTACTTGTTAAAGCTGACATTGATTTTGCACCCATTTGTCAAAGAAGCTCTGGTACTTGAATTTTGAGCAACCAAAATGCCATGAGTTCATTATGCTAGAGTAAGAGTGATCAGAAGTCTATATACATACCACAATCATCAGTATAATAAACATATTTACCAATTGCACCCTTCACCAATTGCACCCTTCACCAATTGCACCCTTCACCAATTGCACCCTTCACCAATTGCACCCATAACCAGTTGCACCCATAACCAGTTGCATTAAACAATTGGTAAAGCAAGTACAATTGGTACAGATAGCACAACTACTACACTCAGTACCAAAGACCAAATGATTATTCCCATTCCAATCTAATCTCAATCTCAACCCCAATCCCAATCCCAATCCCAACTACCTACCATAAACCAACGGTTGCAGATCGCGAAAATCATGGACCCGTTCAAACGATTTCTAGCAGCCAGAGGCTTACGGCGGGTCCGCAAGTCGCTCGACTCGCTCTATACGCCCCCAGAAGATGGGGCTGATGAAATTGTCGACTTCCTTAGCCTTGAAACAAATATCGATGCCGATACTTTTTACACTGATACAAGAGACAGTTTCAACACCACCACGATCTTTGAGAACTTTATACCGGCCATGCTCTCTCGTTCCCACCATGAACGAGACGACAGGGCCAGCATCTACGATAGCTACGAGTACGTGCAAACTGGCACCATGATAGCCCCATTTGTACCTGAAACAGAGCTAGAAGCAAGACGCATTGCCAATTTACATCGTCGTCTTAAACATCCACTAGAATCACCAGAGCTCGTGCTACTGAACTCAAGATCCACCACCATCACCACAGATGATTCCAGACGGTACAAGAACAATCTTACTCTCGCCGGAGACTCCCATTTCTTTGTAGCGTGCAATTCGTCGGTGCTCATCTTTGCTTTTGACTATTTGTCTGGACTTCCTGAACAGCTGCCGGCCTACACGTTTGACACACGGCCACCCAGCACTCTGACGGCAGACAGACTTATCAGTACGTGGCTGTATTTCCCACATACGATCAATTATATGCGAAAAGGCCGGTTTTTGCACCAGGACGTAGTGGGAATCTGTACTGACGACGGTACCGTGATCATCTATGCTGAGGCCACACTAGTGCTACTTGCCAATGATCCCACACGGGTCAGTGATACGCTCCACGGGCCAGCTCATCTTGCACGAGTTCGGCTCGAGTCTTCGGCCTGGGGACTTGACTTTGCTACAGTTGAATGCCACGGCCAGGCAGTGCATTTGGTGGTTGCTTCTGATAATTCCCAGAGCCTTACGCTTCTAGTTTACTACGAGCCAGACCAACGGTTTTACCACGTGAAAAGTCACCAGATTCTCCACAATATCCCCGATGTTCGATTTGTTGAACAAGGTCAAATCAACGGGAACATATACGCCCGAGTCTCGTGCTGTCTGATTCTGGGAGAGTTGGTCACGTTTGAATTCAAGTTTAGCATTGCTGAAGGCCCGCTCAATTTGGTGACAGAATTGCCTCGAATTTACTACGTAGACCCTACGATTCACCAGCTCGTGCCCCCTGAGGCCATGTTCCACAGAGCCATGTTCTCGTCGCCCCAGGTTGTGAGCAGAGTGCTTTTGAGCGACGATGTTTGGACAACTCGGCCGCTTCCCGCCCTGTTTTTTTCACCAGTAGGGCTGATAGAGGCTGCTACGGGTAACCACTTCGACTATGATCCAGAGTTGCGAGTAGCAAGTGAGTCGCTTTTGTTTGGCGAGCTTAGGCCAGAAGATACGAGTCTTGGAGCGGCTGCAAAGTACCAGTACTTCTTTTGTCCGGTGAAAAATGACGAGGAAGAGAAGCGGATAACGCTAGCGGACGATGATTATCGTCGGTTGAACAAGATGTACGATCAGGAGAGGTGGGCGAGAGGCAAAGAGAAAGAGACGGAAAAGAACACTGAAATGGAAGAAACAGAAACAGAAACAGAAGAAACGGAAATGCCAGAATATGATCGGTTTCATTCGGAAAAACAGGAAAAGTTCCTTATTGTCACCACCGCCAAACGGGCAGCCGTGGTACGTAGCGACCTGCTCTGGTGCACCAGCTCGAGTGGCCAGCTCTTTGCCAGCCCAGCCCCGAACGACGAAATCTCTCACCTGAACAGAATTCTGATTTCTGAAGAAATTCCTGAGCTCAGTGCCGTGATCGTGGTATCACAGGCTGGCCATGCACTGGTGCTACGTTTGACACAGCACCGGGGTGTTTATGCGATGAGGCAAGAACAGGTGTTAGTTCTGACGGATCACGGGACGATCATTGGTCTAGCTGTACGTAATGCTAGTGATGATCCGAATATTCAGCGATTTAGAGTGTACTTTACTTGTGAAGACGGGCACGTTCAGGCGGTTGATTTGGGCACCCGGTTTGTTCCCGAATGTGACATTGATTTGGGTTGATTTGGGGTGATTTGATGAGTATAGATTGGAATTGAGTGAACGTGAATTCGAATTGAATAGTGCTTGAATTGAAGAGCTTGAATTGAAAAGTGAATTGGAACAGTGATAGGTCTCAATACTGACTATGAATTTTTGAATCGGAATAGCGATCGAATCAAAAAGGATCAATAGAGTATTGGAGTGATAATTAACTTTTCTCAAAGTCAATATGCTATGATTATAATTTGCAGCAATCAGTTGGCCAACCTACCCAACTAACCTACCCAACTAACTCTAACTAAACCAACCCAAAGTAAACCAACTAAACCAACCCAACAAATCTACATCACAAACACTATCTTGTCCACACTACTATCAACCACTAACATCTACAATACTAATATTCGCGTTCGCGTTCGCATTAATTATCAAAACAAATGGACTTGTTGAATCTAGGGTCCCAGGCCAGAAAGACCGGGCTTCGGGCTCCCCAAAACTTACGCAGAGATCGCCACAACATGGAGAACGTCGATGACTTCTTTGAAGATGATACAACTTTATCGCCCAAAATTGATGTTCCTGATAATCATAAACATAATCATAAACATAATCATAAACATAAACATGACAAACACAGAGATGCCGACGTGCCCGCACGCAAAATCAACTTCACCGACGCAGAGGCAGAGAAGTTCGATCTCTCGCCTATTGGCCTGATAAACCGTAAGAGCTATAGTCTAAAGCTGCCACTTCTGGAACAAGAATCCCCTAGATCTCCTGCTAGATCCAGGAATCACGAAAGCGGTGAAAATGACTTTAATATGGACTACGGCTTCGACGACATGAACAACGATTTCCTAGATGATCTTGATACGGTTCGTAGTCCACCGCCAGCACGGGACCAGGATTTAGACCAGAATTCACCAGCAAAGGCCTCAGCAAAGGCCCCAGCAAAGGCCCCAGAAAAACTGCCGGTTCCGTCAGCCAGGTCGATTGCCTCGCTTACAAAGAACATGGCTCTCGGGAAACCCACTAAAAGAAAACGGGCTAAATCAAGAGAAGTTGAAACTCCCAAACAAATCACAGTGGTACGGCCACTGCCACTTCCGTCACCACCACCAGATGGGCTTCGCCGTAGTAAAAGAACTAGAATCCAGCCTCTAGCGTTCTGGAGAAACGAAAGAATCATCTACTCTAGATCTGCCGAAGAAGAAGACCAAGATCCCGACTTAACCCTCATCAGCGATATCCACAAAATCCCGCTCCAGGAAATTAAAGAAATCATTCATGTGCCGGACCAAACTCTGCAAATCCCAGCACGGACTAGACCTAAAGTTAGGCAGAAAGCGAAGGCTAAAGTCAAGAAAAGTACAAAGAATTCTAATCAACTAGATTATGATTACGAGCTGGATCCTGAAGTGGCCGGAAGCGAATGGTTCAGAGAAAACCACCTTGAATTACCAGTTTTTGAAAATCACGAAAGTGAAGTTCAAAAGATTCAACCAATTGCATTTACTAAAGATTTTGAACCTTGGCTCGAAGATCCTCCGGCTTCAAGTAATTCATCTTTAGATGATTATAAAATTGCTCCCGTATTCAAAAACTCCATGGTGGCAGGAGCTTTAATTGAAATCCCCCACGAAGGATTTAAATCAAGTAAAAATAGTGGGAATTGCATATACATGTTTCATGTTATTAAAGGGTTATTGGAAGTAAACCTTCTGAATCATACTTTTGTGGTTACAAGAGGATGTACATTTCAAGTTCCTAGAGGAAATACTTATGGATTATCAAATGTTGGTAATGGAGAAGCCAAAGTATTTTGCGTTCAAACAATGGTTAAAGACGATGATTAATGTACTATAATATATTACTAATACCTAATACCTAAACTACCTCTAATATTTTTCAACCTTAGCATTTTCTCCATCGTAATAGCCTAGCATCTTAACCGTAAATTCACTGGCTGCAACTCCAAATTGTTTCAAAATAAGTGCTTGTGTAACGTCTAAAACTTCTCCCTTAGTACAAACATGGAATGGTTCATTTAATATGATTTTACCAGCTTTAATCTTGGTAGGAATCTTGAACTTGTTTCTTAATGTTTCTTCTAATGAATGAGACATAGGTACATCTTCTTCAAGAGAAATTTGACCTCCTCTAGAATAAACAATTCCTTCGGGAATAACAAAGTCAATAGGTGCTTTGGTCTTGGCTCTACTGTAATCTTGTTTGGTGTAAGCATTAAAATAGTCTTCAACGGTATTGATTTCTTCATTGGTGAATAATAACCCTATAACTCCATCACAAAGCTTGCTTAACTTGTGTAAGTTATCCTTGTATTCATCTTCAGGCTTATCACCAAGAGCTTTTTCCAAAACTCTTCTCTTACCCAAAATTAATTTACTGCCTGCCCAGTCGCTTCTAATTTCTTGCAACACTGGGGTACGGACATCGTCTAAGTTAAGAACAAACACATACTTGTGTTCGTCCAATGCACTTCTGACCTCATCGAAGATTCTTTCCTTGTTGTCTTTTCCTTTCTTATCGGTTTGTGCTAACGTCACAAGCTTGGAACGTTTGGATCTAGGCATGATGAAGTATTTTGCTCATCTCAAATTTTTATCTCATCGCGCGAGTGAGCGAGCAGGACGGAGAAGGGACTGGAGGAGATGGGGTCATAGTGTGAAAAGGGGCTCATAGGGTGGAAAAGGTGTGTAGAGCTGGGATATGGCGTATACGGGGCTAAAGTATCAACAGAGATTAGAATCGTATTTATTGGTTGAAAAAGTTTTCAGGACTGTTGGTTGTCTACATTTTGCAGCCACTTTTCATACACTTGTTTCAAATCCTTCAAATGCCCTAGTTTCAGATTAAAACAAACAAAATACTTGTAGCAATTCTGGAATATCTCTGTGTCTTTTTCGGACTGGTGGCTTTCTGTAAGACTTTTGAATAAACTTGTAAACAGTTCAGCATCTAGAGAACAAAGAACCACATATATGCTCGTACAAATACTCTTTGAAGGGGTCAATGACAACAAAACCTCAATAAACAGAGTCACCTGCTCTTCTGAGATCTCTCCGTTTTTACCGTATGTGATTATGTCTCGAACAAGACTAATTAGTTCTTCTTGTAGCTCGCTGTCCTTTATCATCAGAATAAACCTATCCAATGACTTACAGATTTCTCTTGTATAAACATCAATATCAGATCCTTCGTCTTCTCCGGTATACTCATTAGAAACTAAAAGCCGAAAGAGTTTGATCTTGTTTGCATCTAATTGCTCCATGTCTTTGCTAAATCCTTGTACCAGAAAACTGCAATCCTCGACTTGATCCCACAGAACATCACACAGAGTATCGAGATTAAAGTACTCATGAATACCCAAACTGTCTGAGCTCTGTAGTTTTTGTTTCTCGATACTGTCCGAGTAGTTTTGTAGAGCTTTTTCCACATCTTCATCAGCTACTTCGGCGATAGGATATTCCAGTTCTGCTTCATCGTCACTTATGTGGATAAGTGTTCCATGGACGCCTTTTGTGATCCAATCACTCCATTCTTTCTCATCATTTTCTTTATCAATGCTATTTTCATCTAACGTCTCTTCAATTATCTGGGAGCTTTTGATCCCATTTTCGTTCTTTTCCACCAAAACTTTTGTTGCTGCATTGAAAAAATTTGGAGTTTCTTGCACCTCAAGAAGATTCAAGAGGGGCTCTTCTTTGGCGATTCCAAGAAGTTGTTTTCCTATTCTTTCTATGCTATGCTCTTCAAAGGTATACTCTTCGAAAGCTCCTGCAAAATACTCCATCGAGTCAAAGGCCTCTATAGATCCCTCCAAGTTACTGCTTTGGCGTTTCAACAAGTAGCTGGAGTCTGTTTCATCTGTTTCATTATATTCAACAGGTTTGGAAGTATTGACTCCAACAATGGAAACTTCATTCACGTAGACTACTTTGGGTGCAAAAATCCAGTCTACCAAAACAACAGTCAAATGAAACACAAGAGATATAAATGACGTCAAAATTACCACCGAAACCATAACTTTCATCATCTCCAGCTCGAGAACACTGCCAGCCAAATCCAAAAAAAATACCACCACCATCAAAGGTTTTAGGCTGGGAACTAGATTTTCTCTTGTGTACGAAACAACAGAAGTAGTAACTGACATAGGAGCAATATCAGCCGTAGTTGAAGTAATATCAGATGTGGTAAAGAACAGGCTAGTAAGAGGTTCAGTAGTTCTAAACCGTTCAGAAGCGGAAAAATTCCCAGAAAAATACACCGAAACTAGCTTTGTGTTGAGCTGGTGAAGCAGGACCCCCCAGTTCTCCGAAACCAGTTCAAACGCAGATATAATGGATGTGAAGTTCATACACAAATAGCTGCAAAATCGCGATACTGAAACAAATATGAAACAGGTTCAAATCATTTCAGACACCAAAAGAGACAGAGAAATGAAAGAGAACTCTATAGGAATCTACAAGACCGTAAAAGTAATGTCAAACGTGTATTAAATATATGCAATCACCAGTCACCAGGAACAATTGGCTCATCTGGTGGAGGAAGGTTTCTTTGGTACTTGGTACCACCTGGTCTACATGGTGGGACATAAGGGTCCGGGTGTTTCCATTCAGCCAACTTGCTTTTGGTTTGTTCAATCACTTTTTCTAATTCTTGTGGGTTGGAGAAGTGCTTGTTAGCATCAAACTGTTGTCTAATTTTAATGGTTTGTTCACGGTAAAGTTCGAATTTCATAGAATGGTCAAACGCCGTTCTAAGAGCCTGTCTAAACAACGAACTAACTCTCTGTGTATTTGCTTCAGTAAATGGTAAGATGCTCGACATGGTGATAAATGTGGATTAGATATTTGAAATTTTTCATTGGTCGCGAACTTTTTCTAGTTTACATTTTAGTACATAGATATTTAATTAGCATCAACGCTCATCAAACTACCAACAAAGGACAAAATTAATCTACTTCTTACTTCATTAATATCTTCTGGAACCAACCAGATCAAAGCTCCCAACTTTCTGGCTATTGAAATTGCCAATTTGGCATTAGCATACTGCTCTTCTTCGCTCAAATTGTCACCTTGGAAAACAAGATCGTAGTCAACGTAGCCTGGTTTAAGACCATGTAAAACGTCCAATAAAAATTGCCCACTTCCCAAACTTGGATCTTTAAATGAACGAATACTCGTGCCTCTTCCTCCTTTAGCAGCTTGGGCATTGGCCCATTTCAAAATATCTGCATCACTTATAGTGTTACCTCCACTCAGTAATTGTGATAATGTGCTGGTGATATTTCTTCTCATGATTTGCCATACCAATCCAAGTGTCAAAAGCTTGTTCCCGTCAACAATATCACCTCCTTCAATACCCACGAGTGAAAAGCTAGCAGCTTTACCAATTTCTACTGCGTAATTAGCATTTTCTAAAGATTTAAATCTCATCAATGGCTTTCCTTCAGGTTTCTTGTTAACGTGCTTAAAACTTACAGATCCAGGAATAACCTTATCGAAAGCCTGCAATAACACCAACCCATCTTTTAAGTCTTCAAATAAAGAAACAATTGGAGGATCGACATCCAAAGAGTTTAACCATAAAGTAAAAACCCTTGCTTCTCTTTCACCTTCAGCATCGAATTCTTCGATATCGATGTTTTCGTGCTCTTCAATAGGATCTAATCCTGGATAAGTATTGAACAAATGAGCTACAAAAGCCAAGTTAAGTTTAGGGTTTCCTGCCACCAAAGAAGTAGGAGTTAAGTATTTTCTACAACCAATTTTTTCAGCATTGTCCAAGACTTGACCAGCTCTTGTTATCAAATCGGAGGTCTGTAAAGGTCTCAAATCACAGTGTTCAGGTTGTAATTGATTCAACAAAATGGTGTAACATTCAGCATCACTAACGTCACTGGTAAAGTTAGAAACTCTTCTTTGGCTGTTTGCGTTTTTCAAGTGGTAGTTGAACCAACGCAATAAGATTTGTTCAGGTGGGAGTCTTAAGAACTGTTCCAAAGTTTCATCATCTTCTAACAATCTGTACAATTCAGGGTGTAATTTGATATCGACTTTGCTTAACAAACCTCTTCTGATAATCTGCCAAATCAACCCCAAAATCAAGTGCTCTTTCCCATCAATGATATCTTCAGTGTGAACATTGACAACCACACATCCAATGGCTTTAGCAGAATTGATGACAATATTAGCATTTTCATTCATTTGGAAATTATTCAAAGTCTTACGCTTAGCATTGGTGGTGTTCAAGACTCTGGTATCGATGGTATCAGGAACCGAGTCGTTGATCAACTTGGACAAAACCAACCCATCTCTGCACTCATCAAAGATTTGGAAAGTGTTAGTATCAAAAGGAAGACGGTTCCCAATGAGGTCATCACCGGCCAAAACACTGTTAATGTGACGGGTGAATTCGATTCTTTCTTCGTCATTGATGGTGTGGGTGGTTCCACTAGTTTTACCACCAATATAGGTTTTATGGGCCGAAACGGCCGTAGCAACAGGAGCAGCTTTAGGAGATCTAGGAGAAGCTGGAGCACCAGAAGAAACAGGAACGTTTAAAGAACTTTGACCGGGTTGAGACAGTTCTTTAAGTTTCGACATCAATTGGACAAAATCGTCCAATTCGACTTTTCCTGAAGCATCGACATCGACATCTTTTAAGGTTTCTCTAGTTTGATCATAGGAGTAAGTACCCTTTTTAGATACAGCATTGATTACGTCCTTTTTCTCGACACTACCGGCATCTTCAAGATCAATTGCACGGAACTCTTCGATGACCCCGAAGAGCTCAGATTGGTCAAGATTTGGGTATTTCTTTTGAAGTTTCAAGACGTTCATTGAGGATATTTGATTGCGCACCGACAATTTATGGAATTTGGGAGCCAGCTTTTGAGTGATTCGCGGCTTAGATAGGGGCAGGCTAATGACTGGGTAGTGGCTTTGGAGGTCAGTGTTTCGATGATTTTTGTAGATCTTGTATGGTCTATATTTAGTATTCGTTTTTTGTTCGTTATTGCTGTTTTTCGTATTTACGAATTTTCACTCTTTACCTAATTTACTTGATTTAATTTACTTGATTTACTTTACTTAATTTACTTTACTTAATTTATTTTACTGATTTACTTAATTCACTTTTTTGTTGTTTTTACTCCAATTTCCTAGAATATACTAGAATCACTAGAATCACTAGAATTGACTTCAATTGACTTCAATTTACCCCAATTTACCACAATTCACCTTCAGTCCTCACCATTTTTCATTGTTCATTTTCACTCCACACCTTTCATAAATTTGCATGACTTTTCTTCAAACTTTTATTGATTCTGCCTGACTTCAACTCAAACTGCAGTTCGACTCACATCTATAAATCTTCACTTCAACTATCCCCAACATACGCTACAACTCCACCTTTCCACCAGTTATACACTCCTACAACCAGTCTACATCCAAACTCCAAACTCCAACAACTACCTCTATTCTATCACCTCTATCCTATCACCTCTATTCTATCACCTCTATCATATCACCTCTATCCTATCACCCCCTATCACCCCTATCACCCCATCCTCAATCACTCTACCATTCTATCACTACTCCCAGATCTCATTCTCCATCTCAATATTCTCACTCTCAATTCTCATCCATGGCTGATGAACCGTCGTTCGAAGTGGACCCAGTCCAGCTTCAATTCGACCTCAACTCCAAACTACGTCTCCTCAAAGTCTCCTCCAACATGATGTTCCTAGTTCTAGATAACCTGGTTTTCAAAATCGACTTGGACAATCCAGCTGTCGTTAAACGATACCAATTTCCTCCAGATACCGTACTAGGTAATGCATGGCTCTCCCCGTGTGGGAAACACTTCGTGGCCCAATTGAACGGCTCCAGCTACTACTATATCCATCTGACTTACGATAAATTCAAAGTTCTCCCGAGATTCAAAAGTCTTCGTGTTAAAGATATCCTTTTCACTGATCTGTCTGACCAGGATTCAATTGGCTTGCTTTTGGCCACAGAGAACTCGTTACACATTGCCCAGCTCAAACCACACTTTGGCCAGGAAAATAAAAAGGATGATAAGCTCTTAAAACTGGTTTATACATCCTCAGAGTTAATTGATGGAATAGCTACAAGCAACAATAATACCCGTATTCATATCTTTACCCCGAGCTCCGTGCTCCTGTGGGACTGCTTCGACCTAACTCCTGACGAGCTCGTCAAAGTCATGAAACAAGAGCCCCAAAAACTCGATTCCTTCCCAAACATCGTCGTAGAACGGACCAAAGACTCGTACGTGGCCATATCATCTGACTCCAATAACTTGGTTTCAAACGACTTGGAATTGAACTTATCCAACGTTTCAAAACTCAATCCGTTGGTGAAATTATCTCTGAAGTTCGTCCTATCGAAACACCATATTTTGGTTCTTTCGTCCCACACTGAGCTTATCGTGTTCTCCAAGATCTCCAAAGCTCCACCACGAGTTATTAAACTTCCCCAGCAAATTTCAGACATAACTGCCGACTATTCGTCACAAACATTCTGGCTATACGGTAAAAATAGCATCTACGAAATAATCATTGAAAACGAGTCGGTAAATGTATGGCACGATTTCTATAAGTTGGGGCACTACGAAGAAGCTTTAAAGGTTCTTGACAGCTCCAAAGACGCTCTTAAAAGAGATATGGTTCTCATCAGTCAGGGCTATGATTACCTTCAAAAAGGAGCATTTGGCATGAACTACAGCGACACGTTTGACTCAAGCCTTATGGCTCTTCAGATCAAGGGATTACGGATCTTGGCCAGCTCTTCCGAGCCGTTTGAAAAAGTATGTCTTATGCTTATGAATCTCCATCATAGCTCTTCTGCTTTGCTAAACCATGCTCTATCCCAGAAGCTTTTGATCGAGTATCTTCAGGTCAAATTTGCAGAAGCAAAGAAGGAGAATAACAGGATCAGAATCGTGGTTTTGTCAAGCTGGATCATTGAGCTCATGCTAAGAATCATGTACAATCTCGAGCACGATACAAAGATATACGATACCAGTTTAAGCAGCAAAGATGAGGTTAGTAAAAGAGTAAAGTCTCAGTACGTAAAGGAATTCAACGAAGCGTTCCAGAAGTTTATCAACAACAACTATAAGCTTTTGGATAAAGATACAGTGTACCAGGTGATGTCTGACTTGAATTACCAATCCAAACTCATTCACTATGCCGAACTCAATCATGACTTTGCATACATCTTGGAGTATTATATTGACCTAGAAGACTGGCAGGGCTGTATCAAGGTATTGGTAAACATGTATTCAGGTAATTCTCCTGGATTTGAGCGTGCTCTTGTAAGAACATCATCTGTTCTTCTTCTTAATTACCCTGCCAAAACAGTCGAAACTTGGTTGAAATTCTCCAACTTGAATTACGAGAAATTGCTCCCGAGTCTTTTGATCTACAACAAGAAAAATAGCCACAAGCTCACGGTGTTTGAAAACTTTACCATCACATTTCTTCTGAAGTTGATCTTCCTGAAAGACGTGAAGGAAAAGATCATCAACAACTACTTTCTTCTGCTTCTCATTACGTACCCCATCGAATCTCATGGCGACGAAGCACCCGAAGAGAAAAAGCATATCAACAAACAAATCCTTCGGGTATTCAATCATATCCGATTAAACTCTAAATTCTACGACTCCGGGTTTATTCTTCGCCAATGCTTGGCCCACCAGCACATTCAGCCGGCTGTAATGATTTTGATCCACGACCTAAAACTCTTTGATCAAGCCCTTGCTTTGGCCATTGAACACGAATTAACTGGCTTGGCTATCTATACATTAGAGCGTTTTAACAAGTTCATCGATAACTCGGGGGGCATTGACGAGGATCTTGACATGGATGTGAGCAACCAGATATTCTCGAAATTCAGTAATAAGTTTGTGGATATCAGCCAAAACAAGCTTCACCACGAAGAGTTTACCAAGGGAAAGAAGCTCTGGATCTTGTTTGCGTCCTACTTGATAGACGGGGTCATGAACGGGAAGGAGTATGATTTTATCGCTGATGTTGAATTGGACAAAGAGCCGGAAGAATCTGAGCCTTCAGTAAAGGATCTTACTCAGGAAATCGTAAATGGTCTGCAACAAAATGGAGATAAAAGTCAGTACCTGGTAAAAGCCAACAAAGTGCTCAAGTATCTTCTAGACTCCTCGTTCAACTATACGATCAATTCTAGTTTTGTAACTCTCAAAGATCTTCTCCAACTATTCCCCGAATCTGTGATGGTCAACAATTTCAAGGACGAAATCATCGAATCATTGAACCAATATAACAGCAAAATCAACCAGCTTTCGATAGAAATGAAGGAATCATTGGAGATTTCTGAAAAGCTTAATGATCAAATTAAACAGCTGAACGACCAGGTGAAAAACGGTAAAATCCATACTATAATTGAGCCAGGTGAGCCCTGTGCTTACTGTAATCATTTGCTTATCGAAAAGAATTTCATCGTGTTTCCTAATTGTCACCACAACTTTCACAAAGAGTGTATTATAAAATTCTATTTGATAGAGAAGGGAGATTATAGGTTCAAGAAGTTTTTCCAGAACTACAAAAAGAATGGGGACAAGAATAAAAAGGAGCTAGACGATATTATTTTGAAAGAGTGTGTGTTGTGTAGCGAAAGTAACATTCATACTATCGATAACAATTTAGTGGATCCCGAGGACCCTGAAATCAAAGAGTGGGAGTTGTAGTTAGAATATATAGAGTTACAATTAGGAAGAGTCCCGAAATAAAGTTGTATTGAATATAAAAGTTAATAGTATCTAAGTGTCATTTATTAGTCTATAATTAAGCCCATTTTCCGATCAAAGCCATGATAAAACCCCCAAAACATAAGCATCCAAATGCAAACATAACTTCAAGAGTACTTCTACCCTTGAGCTCTTCCGAGTACAAAAAGTCGTACGCCATCAACTCAACAAGCCCGTTATAAATAAGCACTCCTCCACACAAAGAGTCAAAAACCCCCGTGGTTATAAGAGCCGTTCTCAGGCCCGGAGGATAAGATTTCCTTACTCCCAACCCTATAGCAATAGCTATTGGGGTAGTTAAAGAGTAGCCAAGAGCAAGAAGCCACGGCACGTATTTCTGTTTATCTGACCATCTGGTTAATGCAAATCTTGTTCCCAAACCAAGTCCTTCAAAAGCTTGATGGAATGCTATAGCTATATATAGAGGAACAAACTCTTCTCCTGCAATAGCAAGAGAGAGCCCCACAAACACTGAGTGGAAAACAATCCCAAACTCAAGCACAAAAGAGTTCAAGACTTGAAGACGTATTTGAAGAGCAGATGGCTCATCATTATCTGGTTTTTCTTTCAGATTGTTGTAGATAGTCAAATCTTCTTCGGCTTCTTCTTGTTCTTTTTTCATTGAACTTTCAATCCTTCTGTGGGCAACTATATCGAATAAGAACATTGCGTATACACCCATTAAAGCTATAGCTGAGCTGAAAGCATAATCTGTAAAAGGGCTACCCAAACACTCATTTGAAAGGGCTTCCAGTCCTTCGGTTAAAAGGTGACAAAAAGCAGTGGCCACAATAACACCACTACCAATATATCTTAACATAAAGAAAATCCATGGAGGAAGTTTGAACCTTGAGGTTGCAAAAATTAACGGTAGAAACGCTCCTATAGCACTGACAGCAAATAACACAAACACGGACGAGATCCGTAAGTTCATGTGCTCTCCCGAGAACTCATTTCCCGATTCACACTGCATTTGATGAAGAAATTAAGGCAGTTGGAAGGTTATATCTGAAAACTCATGGGTTCTTGGCATCGCGCATCACGTGAATTTATGGGTAAATGGATGCGCTCCCGGGTGAAGGATTTTACTGTAATGGGAAGAATTGGATCTTACACTATTAAGTAGATTTTAGAGTTTACTACTCCGGGATTTTGAACCTGTTTATTGGCCTCTTAAACTCCTTCAAAAGGTTTTTCAACAATAGAAAAGGCTGAGAACAGTATTAATCTTGGCCGTTTGATCCTGTAATATGTTCAGTATTTTTTGTATCTGATTTCCTCATTATGCGAAACAGTATAAGGTCTGAGTATATCCTGCGTGAAACCCTAAGCATACCCTGAGAATACCCCGAGTATATCCTGCGTATTCCCCCATAAATACCCTAATTAATACCCTAATTAATACCCTAATTAATACCCTAAGTCCTGATAAATAACACCCATCTACCCTTAATGCACCAAATCTACTCTTGTCTCACTTCTCATCTCATCTGCTCCGCGAATTTGATAATCTTTTTTTCACCTCATCGCTATGGGAAAAGTCCAGAAAAAGAACAGTAAAGGACGTTTAGATCGTTACTACCACCTTGCTAAGGAAAAGGGGTACCGTGCCCGTTCGTCTTTCAAGGTCATTCAAATCAACGAGAAATATGGCCACTTTTTGGAAAAATCAAAGGTGGTTATAGATTTATGTGCTGCACCTGGGTCTTGGTGTCAAGTAGCTTCCCAACTTTGTCCAGTAAATTCCTTGATTATTGGGGTGGATATTGTTCCAATAAAACCTCTTCCAAAGGTCATAACTTTCCAGTCAGATATCACCACTGAAGACTGTAGATCCAAGCTTAGAGGTTACATGAAAACCTGGAAAGCTGATACTGTTTTGCATGATGGTGCTCCAAATGTGGGTTTAGGTTGGGTCCAAGATGCATTCACCCAGTCCCAATTGACCCTTCAAGCTCTTAAGTTGGCCGTGGAAAATTTGGCTAACGGAGGTACTTTTGTCACCAAAGTCTTTAGATCTAGAGATTATAACAACTTAATGTGGATTTTTGGCCAGTTGTTTGAAAAAGTCGAAGCTACAAAACCCCCTGCATCCCGTAATGTTTCTGCTGAAATCTTTGTTGTTTGTAAAGGTTTCAAGGCTCCAAAGAAACTTGATCCTCGTCTTTTGGATCCAAAACATGTATTTGAAGAATTACCTTCAGGTCCACAAAATAACGAAGCTAAGATCTACAATCCTGAAAAGAAGAAAAGACAAAGACAAGGTTATGAAGAAGGTGATTACTTATTATACCATACGATGCCATTATTAGAGTTTATTAAGAATGAAGAGCCAGTAAATACGTTGGGAGATTTGAACAAATTGACTGTGCCTCTGAAAGAAGAAGAGGATACCGAGTTCAAGCTCATTCGTAAGTTGAAGAGTTATACTCCCGAATTACAGGCTTGTTTAAAGGATTTGAAAGTCTTGGGTAAGAAAGATTTCAAATTGATTTTGAAGTTCAGAAAGCATGCTAGAGAGTTATTGGAATTAGACGAAAAGGATGAAGAAGAAGGCATTGAAGTAGAGCCATTAACTGAAGATCAACAAATTGACAAGGAATTACAGGAACTTAGAGACAAGCAAAGACAAAAAAATAAGAGAGAAAAGAAACACTCTAATGAAATGAAACAAAAGGAAATCCAAAGAATGCAGATGAATATGTTGACTGATATGAATATTGGTATTGAAGCTGCAACCAGTGATTCCCAAAGTTTGTTCAATCTTAAGGCTGCTGAAAAAACTGGTGAACTCGACAAGTTTATCAAGGGAAAGCATAGAATGGTTTTCAGTGAAGCAGACCGTATAAGAGATGTAGAAATTGACGTTGGAGATGAACCAAAAGATAGTGAAGATGAACTTGATGAGTTAGAAGCCCAATTAGACGACATGTATAGTCTGTACCAAGAAAGAAGAGCAGAAAGAGATGCTAAGTACAGGGCCAAGAAGATGAGAGGTGATGAAGACGACGAGCCTTGGGAAGGAATCAATTCCGGAGCTGAAGAAGAAGATGAAGAAGAGGAAGGAAGAGATTACGAAATGGATGATGATGAAGAAAGTGATAGTGATGACGATGAGCATATTAATAGACTTATTCAAGAAAAGAAGAGCAAAGATGGTTTGAGCAGAGGTGCAAAGAATTTCTTTGCTGCAAACTCTCTTTTTGGTGAAGTTGATGAAACCGATTTACTTAAGTCCATGATGCCTAAAGAAACTCCTGTAGTAACAAATGGCAAGAACAATAAGGCTGTTGAAGAAGAGGAAGATTCAGACTCAGATTTCTCCGACTCTTCTAACTCTTCATTCGAAATTGTGAGAGAGAAGAACGAAATATCTGAAGATGAGCTTTCCTCAGATGATGAAGGATCTGGTAACAAGCGTCTTACTGAACAAGAAAAGACAGAACTTGCCACAGTTGAAGCCATGACTTTGGCCCATCAATTAGCATTGGGACATAAAACAAAACATGATCTTGTTAATGAAGGGATTAACCGTTACTCCTTCAGGGACAGTGACAATTTACCAGATTGGTTTGTTGATGAAGAAAAGAAACACAATAAGATTAGTAAGCCTATAACCAAGGAAGCCGCTGCGGCCATTAAACAAAAGCAAAAGGAGTTAAATGCCAGACCTATTAAGAAAGTATTGGAAGCTAAGGGTAGAAAGAAGATGAGAGCACTCAAGAGATTAGAGAAGTTGAAGAAGAAGAGTGATGTCATTAATGAAGATGGAGCTAAATCTGAAGCTGATAAAGCAGAAGAAATCTCTAGGTTAATGAGAAAGTTGACTAAGAAACAACAAGTCAAGCCTAAAGTTACTGTGGTTGTTGCTAGGGGTAAGAACAAAGGTCTTAGTGGTAGACCAAGAGGTATTAAAGGTAAGTATAAGATGGTTGATGGTGTCATGAAGAACGAACAAAGAGCACTTAAGAGAATTGCCAAGAAGCATAGAAAGTAAATAATCACATAGAGTTTTAATGCTATATCTAATGACAAAGTCGCTTGTAGGAATTAACAATAGGTTGAAAAATCCCGTCTAAAGAACAAAGGAATTAGCTGTTTCATGTTCAGAATGCTGCATTAGAAACATAAGGCTTGTTTATCTAAGTTTCAGTTAGAAATAATACAGGACTACAGGATTATTTTCCAGGTAAAAACTTCCTAATTTACTATGAATTAAGTTCTCATTAAAATTATTTGAAGTAATAGTTAATGACTGAAGTGATAATTGAGATAATTAATATTGATTACACAATTTTACACCAAGCATATTAAATTACATATACGCGATATTGTATCATACATGGGGGCGTTTAATACAAAGACAAACCTACTTTACGAAGATGAAAAACAAACAAACCCTTATCTGATATTTTATGCCGAGATGAAACAATTAATTACACCTTTTTTATATGGATGTCGCAATTCAATCTTTTTTACAGCCACCCCTGTAGGCTGCACCGTCTGTTCTATTGCAATAATTGTGCATTATTTGACGAACAACGCCTGGAACTTATATAAAACCGAAGTTTATTGTCCGAGTTTTAGAGACTTTTAAATATCAATAGCTATTGTTAATTACCTGTTTGTTAATTTAATCGAGGTACTTATTTCCATGTATAATTAGAGGTGAATTTTGAAGTATTGTTCCTACATTCTTTGTTGCAACTCCTTAAAGTTTGCAATTGTTGCAACTTTTATGAATTGGCTCGGCTAGGATTACTTGCGTTCGTTATAGATAATATTGTAGATAATATTGAGATAGAGTTAAAGTATGTTAATCTCGAACTTAGACATTCTTTATTGAATGAAGGGTTTAGGATTTAGGTTTCCGATTATATCATCATTTTTTTGTCAAACTCCCGAAGTAACCGAGTTCAATACTAAATCTGGTACCTTAGAGCACAAGGGTTTATTATGTGTTAGGGGTTCAGGTTCATAAAAGATGTCGTAACGGAATACCATTGAGTGGTATGAGCTCTTATTTTTAGCAGCATCAATATCAATAAGTTTAGAGGGGCAATAGCTGGCCTCAACAAAATACCCCGACTTTCAAATCGTAGCGAAAGTAGTGATATAAAAATTTAATTCGTATAGATTAAACGACAAGGGCGTTTCAAGCTAAGTATTGAATCGAAACCTTACTTCAAAACCCCTGTTTCCTAGCTCCTTAAAATTTAAAATTGAATACTCGCACCTGTCCAGTGGAAAAACGCCTCATGTCCCTTTGGTTTTAATTTAACCTATTTAGGAAAGTTCAAATAACGCCGCAAAACTAGCATTATTTTTTTACCAGCACCACAAATTAATGCGCTGGCGATGCGCTGGCGATGGACTAGTGGGAGCCGGTTCCAGGCTTTACACTACCCCATCAAATTCAAAAATTTGAACGCGCTGCCTAGATATCCGATGAAGCCTACGCGTTCCTTAATTAGCAAATTAAAATTGGAAATAGGTTTAATTATGAATTAACTAGTCGATCTATGTACCAACTTTTGCCCTCCTTTACTCACCTAATTTCCCTACCTAATTTCTTTACCCTCGATGACGGTCAGCGGTAAAACTAAACTCCATAGTCTATTGTTCCCTATTGTCATTTCTCTATTTGGGTTTTACGTCATTAGCTATTTAATTAATGTCGTTAATTAGACAAAACAATCTTTTTTAAACCCTCCGCTAACAGGCGCAGGATTAAATGCCAATGTTTGTGTAACTTATTTTCTCGCTCTTTCATTCCACAGCGCATCTAAAAAAAAATTCCTTAGACTTGTTCATTTATCTGGCGAAACTTCATTATATCTAAAAGGGCATCCGCCTTATTGATAAAACTTTTACATTTTTTTACTGCTATATCTTATTTGAAGTTTTAACTTTTACACATCAAAAGCAGTACTTTACTTCTTCATATAATCACGTCTCATACTTTTGGACAACTAATTGCTTCATTAAAGCTTTAGCTGCCTAGATTATATTTAGTGACGCAGATAACTCCAATCCCATTCATCATATCACCTGTTATTTGCTGCACCTGCTGCATCCATTCTTTTAATTGTTAATCGGCTTTTCATTTCATTTCTTTCATTTGCATGTCCTCGTTACCTAATAGCTCATATCTTCAAGTGGGTGAAAGACCCGGGGTTTCGGCCGGAGGAGCAGGGACTGGAGGACCTCCAGAACGGGTCCATCGTCATCGTCGTTCTGCTGCAATTTCGGGTGATTTTGACTCTTACGGGCTAGGACTTTTCTCGCCAAAAAGAGATGACCTTTTTTGCCCGAAGAAAGATAATGATGATGTCGAATTGGATAAGCATTTTAATTTTAATAATTCAGACGATTTCAAATCTAATTCATCCGATTTTTCGTTTCCAAATAAGCATTACGATTCGTTACTCGTATCGACACCTCCAAAATTCTATAAAAAACTGAATCTTAATTCACCCATAAAGCTTCAAAATAAACGACTGTTCAAAAGTCCAACTTCAAATGCTTCAAAAACAAAATTTTTTCTAACTGAAGATACTAACATTAATCATGATAATGTACCGGATGCAGTCATTGATTTAGATGAAGTTTTAAATGCTAATTTACATATAGGAGAAGATAGAGAAAGATCTAGAGAACCCAGAGACACGTTTTTCGATGATGATTGTCTTTCATCACCATTTCTTAAACCAGCAAACTCCCCCTATATTTTTTCTCCTTCAATTAGTTTACCTAATACCCTTTTACAACAACCAATTCAGGAACTTGTAAAGGATAGTGAAGATATAGATGATGATTCTATCGATAACAATTTAGCTGATCAATTACTGACTTATGATCCTCCACAACCACCTTCAGAAATGTATTGTAATAGTTCTGCTAATTCATCTGCTTCAAGTTTAAGAGAACATTCACCAATAGCTTCTAACCTGAATTCTACCCCAGGAAGAAAACCTAATAGATCAGGAGCAAAAGCCAATAGGTATCAGTCATTTTATGATCAACTGTTTAAAGTATCGAATGCGTTAAAGTATTCTTCTTCTGAAAGTGTAAATTCCAAACCTAGTTCTCCCATTCATGCTAATCTTGCTTTAAATCAACATCAACACCAACAACAATCACAACCCATCCAGTTCAAATATCTTAAAGATAATCAACGTCTTTTAGCACATTCTTCAAGTTTACCTAGTTTACAAAATCAAAGAAATGGGTCTAAATTTCACAGGTATGGTGAATTTAGGAAGAACGATAAATTTGAAAAATTCTCGTCACCTCCAGGTTTTCAACTCCCTCCTTCTGAACTGGGATCACCAAATAAACACATTCCAAAACCATTATTGCAAAAAGAATCTACATTCTCTCCCAAGCATCATGCCACTTCTAATAGCCCTGTTTCGGTAATTTCAGATACAAATAGCACCATGACCTCCAATATTAGCACTGTACAATCTACAGATCACTCTTCGTTAGCATCAACATCTGAAAGGGAACCTGTTAAGGAAAAATGTATTTTCCCACCTCCAGCAATTGTGATTTCAAACGATAAAGAAACCACCGATTTGGAAACCGTGCACAATGGTCTGGGAGCTTCAAGCTCTACTTCAACCAAGAGCATCAACTCTCCTAAAAGAACTCCAAGAAGACCACTAACGCCTAACGAAGAAAAAATCTTAAGAGAAACCATCATTCCTCCATTCAAGGATAATCAAACATTCCACGCACATAGCCATTCTTACTCCCACTCCCATTCTTATTCTCATTCCAATGTTAACTCCAATAGGAAAAAGAATATGAAATCTGTCCGTCCTGATTTACCACCTCCACGCAGTCATCGTAAACTGAAATCATTTTCACTTCTGTCGGATTTATCACCTAAATTATCTAAAATGTCTGATGATGGCTCGCTGATTAGTTATACTCGTTCGTTCAAATTCATGAGTTGGTTGAGAAGAAAATAGCTTTAATTTCTAATAGTGTACATTATATATAGACCTAATTAATGGAACGTTACATAATCAATCGCGAATTATAGCTTAACTTTTCACCATGTTCTTTAGCCTCCCAGACGATTTCTTCACTCAGCTCCATGAAAAATACGATGCTGCTCTTGAGCAGGGTATTATGAAGTTTAATGGAGAATCTGTTAAAACTGAATTGCTCACTAAATCAATAGGTGAGCCTCCTGTTTCGGTAAACTTCCAGTACAGTACCATATACTCGTTGATGCACAGACCTGAAAAGGGAGACTTCAAAAAGAACCCTTTTGAAGACCCAGAACCAGAGCTCACGATTGTAGAAGATTTTGGTGATGAAAACCAATTTAGAATTGTTTACAATAAGTTCCCGGTTGTTCCTAGACATATAATGCTTTTGACCAAGAAATTCAAGCTGCAATCCACAGCACTTTCTCCTGATGAATTGGCCGGAACATATTCTATCTTACACAAACTCAAGGAAGATAAAAATGATAAATGGTTTGGATTTTACAACTCGGGTGAACAGAGTGGAGCTTCTCAGCCACATAAGCATGTTCAATTCATGACTCTTCCTAAAGATTTCACTCCATATCCTGAAACTGCTATAACAGAAAGTGATGCCTTCCTTCCAAGTACCCAAAGAGAGCCTTTACAGATTCCAGGGTTTCCCTTTGCTCATTTCATTGCTAAATTACCTAAAGATTTGAACTTGGACGATTTGGTATTGTATTTCTCTTCTTTGTTACAGAGAGCTTTGACTGTTTTGAGAGATAATGATGCTACTCATATTTCCTACAATGTGATCTTAACTCTTAACTACATCATGATTGTACCTCGTTCAAATGGTAAATATGGTGATTTTGGTGTCAATTCTTGTGGTGTTTTAGGTCTTTTCTTATTTAAGAATGATGAGCTCCATCAAAAAATAGACACAGATGGGCCTGAAATAGTCTGGAAAAACATTGGATTTCCTAGCACTGCTGGTGAACCATCTGACGAATACCATTATTAGACATTATATACGAGTATAGAACTTTATAAAAATATAGCTACGAACCATATCCCAGTAAACCTTTATAAAAACAACTTAATGTCTCCCAAGTGTCCTTTTTGTGTTGTCCCTTAGCTTTTCGGGATTCAAGCAATACCTACACTAACTATCACCATTCGTGTCACGTGAGCGCGACTCAAGAATTTGCTCCAATGAGATGTCTGCAAATTCGCATTTGAAACCAAAGTGAAAAAAATCTCACCTCATAAACTATGCTGTCTTTCACATCTATAGTTAAGATTTCGGACTATATCTTGTCCAGACCAACCCTCTCCAAGATCATTGTTCCAGCTGCCAAGGTCTTTGTCAGTTATGCTGGTTACAGAGAAATGGGTTTAAAATTCAATGATTTACTCTTGGAAGAAACTCCAGTTATGCAAAAGGCTATTTCAAGATTACCACCAAACGAATCTTATGCTAGATCTTATAGAATCGTTACTTCCCATCAATTATCTTTATCCCATGATTTATTGCCAGCAAACAAGGCCATTCAACCTGAAGAAGATAAACACTACTTAGTTCCATACATTTTAGAAGCTGAAAAGGAAGCTTTCGAAAGAGCTGAATTGGATAACATCGAGGTTACTAAGTAGATTTAAAAGCATGTATAGGATTGTTCATATAATACACATATCATCGAAGAATAATCACATAAATATCTATTATTCTATAAACAAGTAGATGCTAACTAAAGTTTTATCTACATACCAAGTTTGAATTTTCTTAATTGTTCTAATGCCAAAAACGTCACAATGGTATGTGGACCCAATCTGATAAAAGATGGAAGCCATCCTCTAAACATAAATCCAACCCCTTCGTTTTTCACAGCTGATGTTAAAATTTCAACTGCACTAGAATTACCTCCTTTAGCATTCATAATTCTAGTTTTAACAACATCTGCTGGAGAACAAACAGTAGTAGCAACAAGACCAGCCAAAAGAGAAGAGCTGAAATGGGTACTCTTTTTGCTTGCATCCATACCAACTTCTTTAACTAAAATGTTTTTAGCAATATCATAAGTAACAACCTGAGAGGCAGTCATTAAAATTCCTCTGGTCAAGTTTGGTACTAAACCTCTGAATAAAGCAGATATTTTTTCTTCTTTAACGATTCTAAATATACCATCAAAAGCATTTCTGTAATTTCTTCTTTGTTCAATAGGAAGTGAAGAATCGTTTTGCATTCTGATATTAACAACATCACTTGGGTTTCCAACTAATCCTCCAAGAGCACCAGCAACCATAGACATAGGAAGTAAAACAAGGGTATCTGGAGTCTTTTTGTATGATTCCACGTACAGCTCTTTGAGGTATTCATAAACTCCGAATCTGACTGTAGAATAAGTTGCTTGTCTCAAAAGAGATGCAGTTAAACCGGAGTAAATCTTGAATACGCCCTCTTTGGTTATAATTTGATATACCATAGATACAAGTGATTGGCCAGGAGTGGCAGCTGTTTGAAGTCTTACCTTAGCAAGATCTAATGGATGAGTGACAAGACACGCTACCATAGATGCAGCACCTCCGTACCAAAACCTAAAATGTTAGTTCCATTCAATTCACTATCTCAACTGGTTACATACGGGTACTTAACTTTCTGATTATTCGACATTATGCTAATAAACGTTTAGAGATGAATAGTGTAAGATTAAATATTTTTCATTTTTCCGAGCGCTCGGAACCGCTGCCCTCTCCGGGAAGAGCAGAGAAGAGAGGAGGAAATATTTATCGATATACAAAACGAGATTTGAGGGTTATTTTGGGAGAAAAACTGAATATGAAAGCAATGGTTTTGAATTTTAAGTATTGAGCTCATTCTATCTCTATTTACTCCCAATACCTAGCTGTTTGCCATACTAATCAGCCGTTCCTCCATGTCGCGTAGAATTTTTTAGTCGGACTCCTACGGCGGACGAGGGGCACCGAGCACCGGAAATTATCTAAAACATTGAGAAGCTATAAGAATGCCGTGCACCCGAATATAACCAATGTAAACTTGACGGGAAAAGCCGCAAAGAACACTGAGATTGTATTGGTCTTATTTGGTGTCTTTACATATCGGAGATGATTCCGGGGTGCTCCGCTCCCCTCACCTTTCGGAGTATACATGAATGTCCGAGTTAAACTATTGGCTTGGTGTGTATATAAAGCTACTTGGCTGAGATCAATACTCACTACCACTTGTCAGTCTGTTGATTGGTGCAAATGTATTGTGAGTTCAGCATGAAGGAGTGAAAGATGTCTCTACAAACAAACACCAGAGAAAAGCACTACTTTGTCAACATCTCCTATTAAAGTATTTTTTATTGAAGGACGATCTGGTATTCGATCAAAGGGAATACAAAACTAACAACAATCTTCATTTCAATTGATGTTTCAATCTTTAGAATTGTGCTCATTTATTTGTTCCTTTTCCTCCGTTTTCAGCTGCAGTCACTCATTAAACTGGCTTGATATTTTAATCCCTCGCAAAAGCTTCTCATATGGTCGCAGAGCTCGTCTCTTAAACAATAAAATGAGGCTGAGACCCTTTAGTTCAAGCTTACTCTCTTCCTTTAGAGTCGGGCTGTTTTCCTTGGTTTCTTGGGATATTATCAGCTTGACTAAGGGGAAGAGCTCGTTTTTTTGAAGAAAACTCTTTTTTTTGTCAGTGAGCCCAATATAAGCAATTTAGAAACTTCGAAGCCCTAAGTATTGACTGTAATTCTTCTAGAAATTTACCCCTGGGAGCACAGTTGAAGCTTGGACTTTTCCCTCTTTAATCAGCTTCATTTGAATAATATCAAAAGTCGTCCTTCTCATAAGCTGAAGGTATATAAGAAGTTGCTTTGTGCTTATAAGAACGTGATAATCGTTATAAGTGACTAGATTCTGGCTGTTTTGTTTATAAAAATGGGTTGTTGAAATCCAGCTCTCAAAAGGAAAGAGAAGAGCCAGTCTTTTGCAGTTGCAAATTCGAACCGACCTTTATAACAATGAGTACGCAGAGGATTATTTAACAAAGATCCTTTGGTCTAAAACGGAATTCTCCAATAATTCAGCTTTGTTATTCTTACCTTCTCTATGAATAGGGTGTTCAAAATGCTAGTTTCCAGGTCTATTTTACCATACTACTGTCTTATTTCCCTATAAGCTCTAAATATCTACCATGAGTCCCACTTCCACAAAGATTGTCCTGGGTTAACATCTTCCCTTTCATCCTTAGTGAAAATGGCACCTTTACCTTCACCTCTAGACCAAGCAGTCAATAAGAAAGCAACGAAATCAGGCTTTCCAGCATCAAACCCATCCTTGTAGACCTTCAAAAGATCAGCTTGAGTAACTTCTTTAACCTCAAACTTACCAAGATCCTTTTCATAATCAGCAACAATATCATTGACACTTCTTTCGCCTGAAAAAACTCTGTAAACGTCGAGAACATTTGAAGGTTCTGAAGTTGCAACACTAGCAACGGTTCTACCAATATCAACAGCCTTAGAAAACTGGATGCGGCTATTTCCATCGACTACTTTGTTCCAAACCTTTTTTTCATGATCAATACCAACATGGGCAGTCAAACCATAGAGGAACACAGGAGGAATTCTAAAAAATGAGGTAGGAATTCTAGCGACTTTGATACCAAGAGCAGAAGCTCTTTTGGCATGATCTAACTTTCCTTGGAGAACAGGATGAATTGGAATGTCAAGAGCATCGATATCAACCCCAAATTCAGATGGAATATACAATTTTGGCTTAACTGTTTTAAGTAATCTTTCAATTCCTTCCAAAACAGCTGTTTCTGGGTGGACCAATGAAATTACGACATCAACACCTTCCAATTGTTTAGATAAATCATCAGTTGTGATATTACCTTGGATGTAATGAATTTTATCATTCGATTCTGCGCTTCTATCTTTAGTTGTAAGGGCTTTGACTGGGAATTTAACCTTTTCTGAGAAAGGAGATTCTTGTAAAGCATCAATAACTGGTTTACCTAATAATCCAGAAAGTCCAATAATAGCAATTGAGGTCATAATAATTTGAGTTGTTAATATTTCTATCGGTAGGAAATTGGCACTTATTATACAAATCTCAAAACTGTGTGCTTATGTCAAACTTACTAAGAATTTATGCAATATGTGCGCCACTTCGGAAAACCTCACAAAACTCCACACAATTAGTAATGTGGTTGCGCGATTTAAGTAAGTGATATTAGTAAACCATAAGCCATTCTTGTACCCACAGTCCACAATTAATTATAATTTAACATGTTTGTCAATGTCACCTGATGGAGTTATGATTGCTGGTCTATTTTGATTACAAACCAAATATGTGTCTGCGGCTCATATAGGTATCGTAAATTTTCAAGCAACATCTCACTATTTTTAGATAATTTAGAGACATTAACAATTTATATGGGTATGTTTGATCTTATGATACAATCAGAATTGGAAATTGTGAGATGCTAACAACTGTTCAAATTTTTTGGATGTGAGTTAATACTTCCTTATCTAAAGTCCGTACGAATTGTTTCCGGATTGTATCCGACATTTGCAACAGCGATTGTAAGATAGTCGTGTGATCTACGAAGGTGAAGATAAAACAAATGTTCAAGGAATGTCTTTGGAGAACTAGAGTTTAATCTTTTGGGAGTGAAAGTTTCCAATTGCTCTTCTTGATACTTAATAGTGGTGCACTAAATTATCCTTAGGAAATGTCGAGCTTTTATCCCCAGTCTTCGAATTAATTGGAAAGTGAAACCTCAAAATATTCTTACTTGTATTTGGTTCAACTTGGTGTAAATAAATGTATTGTTGTTACTTGAAGAGCGATTGCTTCAGTCAATACTTTAGTATTCATCAAGCTTTCCACCTGACAAATATAAATTGTTTTGAGGGATATCATGTAGTTGTTCTTACCAACCTCCGGATAAACCTTAATTCACTCAATTCATTGGAGACTATTCAAAAGAATTACCAATAATGTATATAGTATATTTTCGATTCTTACTTAAGTTTTTGTCTAGATTAGCAATACCTGCTGTTGTTTTTTTGGTGGAAATAATTAGATATTACTCCATTAAACACACAATTGATTGAGTATTATTATCTAAACATGACTGAACTACACAAATAGTCATTGAGCTCCAATATATACCCTGTTGCTAGGGTTTAGAAAATCAATAATGACTTCCAAAACTAATTTCTGGGCAATGCCAAACAAAGAAATGCTACCCTGTTTCCTCGGAGTTAATGAAGATAGACGAAAAAAAAGCCTCATGTTGGATTTCTTCAAAGAATTCTAGAATCAGAGTGAGAGTTGATTCATCTACCCCAGGTTTTTTCTAGGCCAGTAAATTACAACTATCATTTACTAGTGTACTACTTTTTTTCTCTAAGTTAACTGACTTGTCTACTGTATTTACCATGGTCCTTTGAGCTCCAGCCACAGGTCATGCAATTGATTTTAACATCAATTCTAGTAGCTATCCATGTTGCCTTGCTGATGACTGATAGCTTAATAATTGTACGGGGATCTGGCCCTGTGTGAGGAGATGGAGAAATTTACCTCGCATTATTAAGAGACAGAGGGGAAAACTACTGAGTATTTAAGCAAAGCGGAGTTGCTCGTCTTCTAGCTAATAAGATTGCTTTCAATTGTAAGATCAAAAACTCTACTTTACATATCATGATATCAAAACTGCATTCAGTTTTGGTTCATAGGACAGATTCAATGGATATGAACCGTTTGTTTGTAAACTCAAATTATCGCTACTCAGGCCAAACATCATCAGTCAAATTGGATGACCTTCCCAATGAGACAATTCAAAAAATCGTTCAAGCACTCGAACAGGACTCCCTCTATAAGATACTCACGTTGAACTCAAGTATATTCAAAATTGTTAAGTCTCAGCTATATCAAAGGATATTAGTATATAATCCCGCAGTTCACAAACGGATGAGATTTAGGAGAAAGCTTCCAGTCCTACCTAATCTTTTGGGGTTGCAAGATACACATCTGTTTACAATATTATCCCTAGAACTGTTTTTCAAGTTAATAAGCAGTTACACATTCGAACCACATCTTATCAAATTATTATATTTTTACAAATTTTGCCCCACTTCTGAGTTGTACCAAAGATGTCGCGCATTTGGTTGCAAAATCCAGATAGAATGTAACTGTGACCAAATGCCATTAGAATGTTTTGATGAGGATCCCCAGTTAGTGCTTCTGTTAAGTTTTGAAGCATTACAAAAAATGGATGTGAAATGCAATTTGAATAATATTTATGGTCTTCATATCAATAAGTTTCCTTCGGCTCTAATTCCAGGCTCAACGGCTGCTTTAAAGAATCTAACTAGCTTGACAATAGAAGCAGACTCTAAGACATTAAACGTACTCAAAAGTCTCAGAATAACGTTGAAATTGAAAATATTATCAATAACTTCACTGGATAAGATGAGGGTAGTTGATATTCCTGAAAATTTGTTGGATACTTCAACAATAGAAAAATTGACCATTGACCCTTCTCTTATTAGATTTGAAAAATCAAACTGCTGGAGTGGCCTTCGTGTTTTACATTTTAAAGATTGCAAAGGTGGTTACCAACAGAGGTTTATTCTGGAACTCAACGGAGCACAACTTGAGGAGGTTGGTATAACAATACATTTCCCGGAGATCAATGAATTTAAAAGTATTCAACGACTATATTTCAAGTCAGAGCCTTTAGCATGTGTATTTTCAAATACTTCCAAGTTAACTGAGACAGGAATCAAGAAGGAGTTCCCCGAATTTTTGCAAAGTCTGTTTACGTGTCTCCCACGTCTTACCATAGTTGGAATCAACAACATGTACTACTACTCAAAAAAATATGACAACCTCACGAAACTTGTGCCTTTATTTCACTTCAATGGTGCCCCACATATATATCTTTGAAGTATTACTAGTAGACAGAGTTAATTTTGTCTATAGTCTTTGGTGTAGTAGGATGAACATAGCTCCTTTTGAGTTCATCGAGATATACATGTTTAATGGCTAGATAATGTGTCCTATTTTCACTGAATAAAGTGATTGAAGTATCTTGATACCTCGAACTGATATGTAATTTGTCCTTCCCCTTAACCAAGAAAAAAATACAGTCGATAGGACCTCTTTAGACTAGTCAATATACAGAACTTCATTTTGGTGTACAACATGGGGAATAAACAAATACAATTGTTTCAGTTTAAAAATCTGGGGATTTAAGAGTCCTTTGATTCATGACAAATCCTGTAAGGTAAAGTAAAAGCAAGTATATTTCTCTTGGATTGCCACTTAATATTCTTAGTTTTTGTACAAACACTCAACATGAGTCTAGATATTCTTTTTCGAATCTGAGTTGTCAGCTCTCAAATTCATAGTTCCCACAAACTCACATGAAGTTGGAAATATCCATCCTCTCAAACCTGTCTTATACACACATTAAATACGCGCCTTTGTGGCTGCAAAAAAATTACAGTTCCACATACCGGAGTTCAGTGTTAAGAGTTACCACAGAGCTTCATAGTATCGTTATAGTTATTTAAGAGTTACCATAATGTTTTCTAAGTTGACCAAAGTCTTTAGATCTTCTCAGGAGCTGGGGAAGAATCAAAAAGATGTCGACTTTTCTGATGATGATATTATCATTATCGAATCTGTTTGTCCTTCAAAGGCAGACTTCCGGATGCCATTTATTGAGCAAAAGGAACTTTTCCCAAAGATTAAGAACCTTGAGTCTAAAACCAAAACCAACAAGGATTCCGAAAGTGGCTTCGAAAATAAGAAAGCCAAAATCCAGATGAAAATCACAAACAAGAAGCAAAGCTGTTCTAAGAAAGCTAAGGGTTTTTTTAAGAAACTCAAGAAAGCTTCAGCATCTGATGAAATCAAAGAAGTGGTTGGAGAAAATAAACTGCAACTAGTTGTTTACTCAGGTAATCAAATTGTTGCCCAACCAAAGCCTGAGTACAAAAAAACCAATCAAATCACTTATCCTGTTGTATGCCAAAAATCTTTTGAGTACCAAACCTCGCACCCAAACAGTGAAGACTTGAAAACGCCACTGGAATATTCGGTAGAATTTCCAGAAGAGCCCGAGCTGGTACCAAATCAAACATACTTATTGGAAGATGTGAAATATGCTATTGGCGAATTGGAACCTTTCAAGAAAAGCGTCAACATTAAAAAACGTTGGGGCTTACGTGCACGTTTGGTTTCCAAATTTCTTAGACCTGTTATTCTTGACATTGGAGTTTCCCGTTTTCTTAGGAAACAAAAGTTTGTAGGAATGCCTTACAAGGCTTATGCTCCCAAGACAAAGTACTCCGAGGTTAAATTAGTTAAGGCTGCCAACCCTAACGAGTTAGCAGTAGTTGTGTACAAGCCAAGAAGAGATTTAAAAGTCTCTTTCCCCAAACCAATCAGGAAAAGCTTACTTCCACCACTCATTCTCCCCGTAACAATTAATATGAGTGACTACCATAGTGCAAGCTCCCAGTGTTTGGTAAAAATTCAGGCAAAAGCTGAATTTGGTGCGGGAAAAATTTCGTACACAAAGTTTTGCAGCCAAATCGAGACTGCAATAAATTTTATTGAGGATTTTGACAGAGTCAGCGTTGAGGATAAAGGAAAGAAGACCCAAGCTGTTAAGGCTTCTATATCCAAACGTAAACGCTTCAATAAAACAAAGAAAAAAGCAGTTAAATTGTATACAAGAATTTTCCTGGCCTTTAAGTTTAGTAAAACTATAACTGAACCCGAAAAATCAGGTGATAAGAAATTTAGGATTGTAGAGCCCCAGCTTGGGGTTTTACTCAATTCAATTAGTTGGAATGTAGATGATTCTATTAAGCTGAATTGTCCTACTTATCACGACGCTTGTAAACCTTGTGAACACTGTTGCCGGATCAAAA